>JAMPIV010006239.1:0-38638 GCA_024509875.1 Oreohelix idahoensis
GTAAGAGGAATTATGGAGATAGGGGGTGAAGGGTTGTGGTGGATGTTTGTGGGAATATGAGGTTTGGTTATAGGGGGGGTGGGAGATTTTTAGGGGGTTTTTGTTTGGGGGGATAGGTGTGGAGAAGAAATTTTAATTTTGAGGATATGAATGTTGTTAGTGATCTTGATCTTGTTTGAGGGTTATGAAGGGTTGTGTGGAGGGATGGGGTAGATTTTGTGGGGATTGGTGAAGTGTTTTTGGGGGGTATGTAAGGTTGTTGGAGGGGTGTGATTAAGAGGGTGGTAGAGATAATGATGTGGTTGTGGGTTAAGATGGGTTAAAATTGGGGTGGGTGGATGTGGGATAGATTGGGTTACCATTAGCATGTTTCGCATATTAAGGGTATGTTGGAATTATGTGATGGGATAGGTTTGACTCCAAGACGATAACCCTGATAGTGTTGTAGAATTGTACTTCCTCTAGGTGTTAAATGTGTGTTCCTATTGTTATGTATGAGACCCCTATAGGTTTTGTAAAGTGATTGAGTCGTCGCCTGTTCTTAATGAAAGGGGGTAAGTGTGAATGATAGGTTAGATTGGGTTGAAGTAGAAAAATATTGTATGGTTTACCTGGGGTTGTTTAGGAAGATCTTTTTGGGTTGAAATGTGGGGTGAATAAAGGGGATATGTATTGTGGAAGAAGCAATGGCATACATATATGGGTGTATACTTTGGGTTGGCCAAAAGTCTTCCGGGGGTATGCAGTGACATATTTGGGAGGTGACATTTTTATTTTATTGATTTAGTATAGTATGGTGTTATTTTGGGAAAAAGATCTTTAAATTTCTTTTAGTGATTTGGGTTAAATCGATAATGTATGGATTTATAGATGGGGGGAGGTGGTTCACATAATGACTTAAGAATTTATATTTGAGCAACAAATCCATAAATCCTTTCCATAGGATAACTATTTAATTTGTATGTGTGGATTGCATAAAATCCAACGTTAAGGCTTGTGAGGGGGGGTGCAGATTTTGCCGGTGAATTTTGAGTGGATTCTACACCGTCTCAGGTACCATCGTCTTAAATAAAAGGCGATAGCCTTCCTCACTTAGCTGATATTTTTTTATCAAAGCCGCCCTAATGACATCATAATTATCCTTATCTGCTTCTCCTACAAGGCATAATCTAGTCAAAGATTCACCTTTCAAGTTTTCTGATAATTGATTAGCGTATTGTGATTTATCCACATTATGTGTACGACAAGAACGTTCAAATCTATCCAGCCAGAATGTAATATCGTCACTGGACTGATTGAACGGTGGAACCTTAACCTTGTAAGTAGAAGGTTTACCATTACCACTAGATGCCTGATTAACATTACTCATACTTGTCAATCTCAATTTCTCCAACTCAAATTCATGTTCTCTTATTGCTTTTTTCTCTTCAGCATCTAATCTTTTTTGTTCAGCCTCCCTGTCTAATCTTTTTTGTTCAGCTTCCCTGTCCAATCTTTTTTCTTCAGCTTCACTGTCTAATCTTTTTTGTTCAGCTTCACTGTCTAATCTTTTTTGTTCAGCTTCCCTGTCTAATCTTTTTTGTTCAGCTTCCCTGTCTAATCTTTTTTGTTCAGCTTCACTGTCTAATCTTTTTTGTTCAGCCGCAGCTTCTCTTTCTAATTTTTTTTGTTCAGCTTCAAATCTCCTTTCCTCCACCTGCATCTGCAATTTCTTTTGTTCAGCAGCAGCCTCAGCTTCTCTTTCTAATCTTTTCTCTTCCGCCATAGCTTTTCTTTCTTCTGCAGCTAATCTTTTCTCTTCTGCCATAGCTCTTCTCTCTTCTGCAGCTAATGCTTTGTCATATTGAGCAACTGCCCATTGTTCTAATTGTTGACCAGTCTTATCAAGGGCTTTCCCTTGTGTAATGAAGTATTCTAAAGTAGACATGATGTCTAACAATAATACTAATCACCTGAATCAATAATAATACCACAAGTTCTCAATGACTTGATTAATCAGTATACTATCCCAATATCTGTGGGTCACAAGCCTTTAATAAGGTCTTGTATAATAGTAATAATAATCAGGTACTGGTTTATACCATAATCCAAGTGCAGTGCACAGGCAATTGTGTCTTATGAAATATACCTATATAAAACATATGTCAACCAACAGAATACATAAAGTACAAATAGGACTGACAATACAAGAACGTTTGCAGAAATCAAAATAAATTAAATAGGGAAATCAATGAAAATAACCACTGAATCTGCAAAGAATAACAACACAAATGACGTCACAATATATGAATATAAATTGTGAATAGAACTGAAAGATAGAAAAGAGTAGACCAACAAATTACAAACAACTCAAAACAAAACTAAAGAACAAAGAAATATTACAAAAATAACAATAATTACAGTCTTCACAGCTAACACAAAAGCAACAGTTGTCGCAGCAAATTTTCAATCAAGAAAATTGCACCTATAGAAAACGCCCACAACGGACCCTCTATGACGTGGGATATTCTGTTGTGAGGACGCCGCCCAACCTTAAACACAACCCGCTGACATAGAAACTAACATACTATACAAACAAATAACATGTAAACATAAAAATATATAAATTATGTGTATGATAGTATGTGTTGCAAAATAGGCTCAGTTTTACAGTAATGGCAAAGTTATTTTTATGAACATAAACAAACTGCCACTTTATTCAATTAAACATTCTGGCCTTAAATATTAAAGTTCATATATGGAAAACAAGAAGATCCATCGATGAAAATAGGACTTCTTAGTACACAAATACTGTCTTCCTGTTAACATTGACAAGAATTGATCCAACTGTTCTGTGAAACTCTGTAATGTCTAATGTAAAACTGTCAACAACGCTGGCCTACATACTGCATTCACTTGACAGGTCACGTGACGAAGTGTTGACAAAGAGCAAACCAATACTGCAAGTGTGTCGTATCAGCCACAGGAAACGGTCTGGTATCGGTAATCTGTTGACTTCTGAACTTCTGCGAGGTCAAACCCAGAAAGCTGGTCCACCAGTTGATAAAGTTGATAATGTTGGATTTTTATTCCCGTTAATGATATCCACCAAAAGATAGATATAAGTGGATGGAAGCAGACATCATCATCATCATCAGTTGATAAGATCTCTATGGTGTTGTTTGCTCCACTGTATTGTATGGAATGTCAACTTGACCTACGCAGTGGTGTGTAGACATGGATTGAGTGTACAATGTGCGAATGATGATAAGGGTTCGTGTTGTTGACAAATGTTCTTTTCTCACACTCATGTATGACTGGAAGTCATCGACACCAACGACTGTGTACCTTTTCTAAAGTTTAATTGGACGTACACACTCGACAGCACAGATAGTGACAAATCACAGGTTGGCATAATACATCATAATACAGTGGATAACTGGTCTTGCAATGTTATGTTACATGGGCACTCATGTAGATTAATATTATAATGGACTGTCAGTAGCCAAGCCCTCAGCATCGCCCATACATATAAATCATCTGACTTCACTGACTGAGCACGTCAGCTTATAAATAATATTTCAGATGGCTTCTAAACCTAATCTCGTTTAGCGACGATTCTCCCACATAATGTTCAGCACATATTTTTTTCATATAATAATATTGAACCGCTAATAACGGGTTCTCATGTGTAGCAGTGATCTCTGGACTAAACAAGCGATAATACGGGCATCCCCTTTCTCTTCTTGAAAGTCGCTACATGTTTTGGTTCCAAGATGGCTTCACTCGTGAACTGTCACTCACGTTTGGATGCAGATAATGAATCTGTCCTAAAGTTAGTCATTCATAAAACATTGCATTGCTCTGTAGATTTGATCATGAACAATTGACTGCATTCTACAGAATATAGTGCTGCTAGGAATCGAAGTCGTTTTCATCGAGTCAAATATATTCTCTTAGACATTCAAATCGTAACTATCGAAAATGGTGGCTTCGATCGAGAGTTCATAAGAGTGTCTTTGATTACCTTGGTAGAGGAAATATGGAACTGCCATTCCTTGGCAATATGAATAAACACTGGGGTAAAGCATACACGATAGGTCTAGACGACTATCACTTTCCCCACAAATACTGAGATCACTTTTTCCCGGCGACAGGCCGACATAGGAAAACACACAGTCCCTATCAGGACGAAGCCAAATCACACCACACTCTAGCGACACATCCGCCGAATAGCCTTTGACCTCTCTAGAGACAACAGAACATATAGTTCGACTTAGATATGTAAAGATATACAGATATAAGACAGACTCGTCCTACTCAGACAAACAATACACATAAATTCAGGCCATAGATATTCTGAAGCAAGAACAATCTATTATTACCCAAACAACGAATAAATCGCAGTAAAATGGATTTATCCGCGGAGTTTGATCGAAGAGATGGCACAACTTTCAAGGGAAGTAACTCAATAATGACTTTCCCTTAAGCACAAAAAATTACCTATGTATAATATTGTAAGATATCAAAGACTGCACGTAACAAACACACGTAAAAATAAATTAGTGTCCTCTAGCAGACTTTATCTTAAATGGGCCAATGATGTCTATCGCCATTTTTTGAAATGGTCGAATTGGAATATCTGCAGCCTGAATAGGTGCAGCATGGCGTGGACCTTTGGATTTAACTTCTTGACATACCCTACATTATCGACAATAGATTCGTATGTCCCTGTTCACAAAAGGCCAAAAGAAAGACGCAAGAACTCTAGATTTAATACGGGAAAAACCCATATGCCCAGCACACTGAGAATCGTGAGCGTGCTGTAAGATTTTAACTCTCATATTTTTTGGCACAAGAATTTGAGAATGAATGGACCTAGCGGAGTCTTGTACCATACGTACAAGTACGCCATTCTTCATCGTAATCCAAGATTTACGATTTGTATCTTTATTCGGATCACCTTTTGTTGCTAGCATGAAGAATTTTTTTAGAGTAGGATCATCTTCTTGCTTTTTTATAAATGAGTCGCGAGAAATTTCCAAGGGATCATCTTGGTTCTGCGCATCATTATCTTCAGAAGGCGAAGATTGAGGCATGTTAAGAGCTTGAGCTCTAGTGACTACAGCATTAGCAGCTTGCGTATTTTTATTTTCCCACTCAGCAATTTGTTGCGGAGTACATTCTTTCACTCCATGAATGCGACCGATGATAAGATCAGCGATCGGATTCGGCAGAAGACATGCGTGCACATCTCCTGTAAAGAAGGGAGTAGCAATATTGATAATGGCAGTAGAGTACTTCTCCAATGTGCCACCAAATGTTACGCATTTGATTACTTTGCCAGTGGCTCGAGAAGGATCTACGAGTGACTGCCTCACACCAATGGTAGTGCACCCCGAATCGAAAAGAATTGATACCGGAGTACCCTCTACTAGACCTCTATTGAAGACAAGAGCGCCTCTTCCATCATGCGCGACTGACGCAGGAAGAGCGGGAAGAGGATGACCACAGCTTAAAGTAGAAACTGTGGTTGGATCGAATGTTTTGCATTGGGAGCACTGAGATGCTCTACCAAAATCAAAAGCAGGACATCCTACATTATTAGAGTCTTTCTTATCATTATTTTGATTACCGGCTTCATGGAGCTCTTGCTGTGCAGAGTTAGCCTGGTAATGAAATTTACGTCTTTTGTATTGTGATCTACCTCGATTATTATAACCTCTATAGTTATTATTATTTCCTCTGTTATAACCTCTGTTTGGGTTTGAATCATAATGTTCATGATCATAATCATCATGCTCATTATAATGAGTATCTCTGTAATGTTGGTTTTGTTGTTTCCATGAAGGAAAACTTGGGTAGTTCCTATAGTGACTTCCTTTGCGGAAATTTCTGTAATTATGGCCACCCCTGTATCGAGGACTGTCAGCCCGATTCCAGTTCTTCGAAGAAGAACCCTGATTCGACTGGTTACCTTGGTTTTGATAACTATTCCAATTAGCCTTTTTGTCAAATTTGTTTAGAGCTCCTTGAAACTTATGTGAGTAATTATGATTGTATTGTGTCGCTGAAGCAGCTGGCATACCCTCTTTAACCTTAGTGTTGCTAAGAGTTACGTCAGGGTGTGCCGTGACGTATTGGTCACAATATTCTTGCATCTGTTTTAGTGTACTGGGTTTACGCTCATGTAGGAATTCAAGAAATGGTTTATTCACAGAAGACATGATCTTGTCTCTGAGCAATAAATCCATAAGAGCCTCAAATGTTTTTTCTGTTTTGGATAATTCAATCCATCGTGTAAATGTAAGACGCGTTTTTTCAACGAATTCTGAGAATTCTACACCTGCCTCAGGTCTCATTGTCTTAACAAAAGACGGTAACCTTCCTCAGTCAACTGATATTTCCTTATCAAGGCCGCCCTGACAACATCGTAATTGTCCTTGTCGGCCTCTTCAACTAAACTTAACTTAGTTAGAGAATCACCTTTTAGATTTATAGACAACTGATTCACATACTGTGATTTATCCACATTATTAGCTCGACAAGCACGTTCAAATCTATCAAACCAGAATGTTATATCGTCACTGGCGGAGTTGAACGCTGGTACCTTGACCTTGTAAGTAAAGGGTTTACCATTACCACTAGATGCCTGATTAACAATACTCATACTTGTCAATCTCAATTTCTCTAACTCAAATTCATGTTCCCTTATTGCTTTTCTCTCTTCAGCTTCTAATCTTTTTTCTTCCATTCGAAGTTTTCTCTCCTCAGCAGCAGCTTGTTTCTCCTCAGCAGCAGCTTTTTTCTCCTCAGCTTGCATCTGCAATCTGAAATTCTCAGCATCTATCTTCTTTTGTTCAATTTCTGCTTTCCATTTATTCTCATCTTTTTGTTTTTTCTCTTCTGATTTTAATGCAATGGCAAATTGAGCAGATGAATATTCTTCCAATTCTTTACCAGACTTACCAAGGGTTAACCCTTGCTGGATAAAGTAATCTAAATTAGCCATCCTGTCTTATGAAATCAGTAACCTGAAAAAGTAAATAAATTTCCTTATCCCACTTTAATGGGAGACAAGTCTGTACTATAGACTATATACTCACTTCATTTTATTTCACTCTCTTAGTCTTAGTCAAAGACCTTATATGGTTATCTTGTTTATAAGGAAACAAATGATCACTTGAGTACCTGTGGAAAATAATATCTTTCTATCCCAATCACTGTGGGAGACAAGCCTTATACAGGTCTTGTATACTTCCTTGTACAGTAATAATAATAATAAAGTACTGGCCTGTACTATCATATAAGTGTATTCAAATATACCTCATATTATCTGTCAACCAAAGAGATTAACAAGGACAAACAAGAAAAGACAATATGAGAACACTTGAAGAAATCAAATTAAATTAAATATAAGGAACTGAAGTAAGTAAATAATCATAGAATCTGTGATGATAACTGCAATGGACTAAGCAAAACAAATGACATTACAGTGTATAAACATAAGGGTGTAGAGAACTGAATGAAAGGAAAGATAAGACCAACAAATTCAAACAAATCAAAACTAAACTAAAAAACAGGAAAAATATTACAAAAACAACAATAGGGACAGTTTCGTTACAGCTAACAGATATTGCAACAGATGTCGCATGCAAATTTCAACTAAGAAATTTGCCCCTACAGAACACTAGTACAAGACCAATGTTACTCGGTATTTCTTGTCCTAGTCACCTCACCAACCGCCCACGGACATATAAACAACTATACATATAAACAAATAACATGTAACATAAATACATATAAAACATAAATGCATACATTAAATAATGAGATGTGTTGCGGTTGAAATGTGTTGTAAAGTATGCTCAGCTTTTACATTAATGGTACAGCTTTTTAATTACAATAACTGCCACTTTTAATCAATCTTAAATCTTTGATTTATCTTATTACACTGTTCAAATTTTTGAGCACATTAGAAGATCCAGCGATGAAATCTATGCACTTTTATGTTCAACAACACTGCAACAACAAAACAGTTTATGGCCTTCAAAGTATTCAGCTCTGTATTGTCTGCTTGACATAAACAATGCCTGTACTACAAAATGTCACCAAGCGCTGACCTGATTACTGCCTTCACTCGATAGGACAGGTCATGCTGACCTCGACTGTATAGTTGTACTGTCAACTTGTACATCAATGTTTACGTGTCGTATATGGCGTCAGGAGTGGTCTGGTTACAATAACCCCAGGAATCTGGCCTACCACTGAAAAGGTCACTGAAAAGGGTGTCGATATATTCGGGGTCGTGTACTGGTCATCAGTGAAGAAGGTCTTCTTTGGGTTACCACTGCATAATTGAATCAACCGGTCATGTTGACACAGAGTGGGAGTGTCAGGTAACGCGAATGGAGGAATGGTTCTGTGTAGTTGACCACTTGATAATATTACACTCACACACTCTTATGCAAGTCAATGATGACTGGAACTACAGCTGAAATTTCACACTGTTTAATAAGGACGCACACATCTGGACAGCACGGAACATAGTCATAGGAACATGTTGACATGTACATCATTAGGCATTTGAATAGTAGATCATATCTCATGCAACATTCAAATATGATGGGCGATATAAGGTAATCATTCAATGTTCTGGCAGACTATTGCCATATCCCCTAACTGACTGAACGCATCAGTGGGTGTGGGTGTGTAAACCTATAAGGAGTTCACTGGACGAACTTTTTCCTTGGCTAAGTTCTCCAGCGGCATATATCAAATGTTTATGTAACAAAGTTAAACCACGATAGGGGTTTCATATTAATAAGATCTCCATATCACTGTCCGATAATAAGTCTGATATACTGTTCTCTTGACAGTGATCCATAACGATGACAAGAATACAAGATGGCTACCTTCCTGAGTTTCGCTCACTCACCCAGAAGAAGGATAATGATAAGCCAAAGTTAATTCACAATTTGAATATCAATAATTTCATAGAGTTTCCCTACAGTTCCACATTAATAAGGTTGCTTCATGTAGACATAAGCTCTGTTGGGAAACCTGTCATCTTCAACTGTATATATAAACGACCAACGATGCTCGAAACACGATGTCCATCTAGGTCTAACCAAATAGAGATTATCAAGAAGAAGGGTCTGGTATTACCTGGAGTCCGAATTAATAATAAAGTGCATGAGGAGAATCTCTGACAATAGAATCTCGCAGAGACACTATCTCCTTCTGGAAAGTCATTCACAAATCACTTTCCAACCTTTAAAAGAACCAGCCCAAAAAATACACACGGCCATTCTCAGCCGGCTTTGTCGAGACTCAGTACGCCTCCGTAGGACAACGAATACCTGCCCCAGAGTTCGGCATAAAGAATATAGTCCGACCTAAACATACGAAGATATACAATATAAGACTGAATCTTCTTGCACTAGACAAGTAATACATATGAATTCAGGCCATAAACATTCTAAGCAAAATCAATCTATTTTCTGGCCCTAACAAATGAGAAATGACATAAATTCGGTATTCATACGCTAAATCAATATTCAAGGGAGATCATCCACATAATCAAAAGTATAAACCAATCATGGATTATCTAGCTTTACAAAGGAAAGCATTTTCGTACACTCAATAAATACAAATATATATTTTTCCATATTAAATAGACATACAGGACGAATTGTATGCCTCACTGAAGTAATCCGTGCGTCACACAATTCCATACAAAAGAATATGTGCGCAACAGAAGTCTCAAACTATAACAGTTGTCTCATGAAATTTACACTGAGCCATTGCCTTATCAAGTTCATTATATAAAATTGATATCAGTTGGTCTGCCACTCAGTTTAACAGAATTCGATCTGATATTGCTCAAAATCCCTTTACTGTTTTTGCCCTTTCTGCATCTAATATTATGCCTACTCCTCTTCATGTTGATTTCCTCCGGAATAAATGATTTTGTAATTGTCAGAATACATTTCTCCTGTTCCGGTATATCGCATTTCACATAGCCCTAATACATTTACATTCATTCTTTCCATTTCCATCTTGATGTTATCTAATTGTCGAAACCAGCTCCAAGGTCAATCCCAACAAAGCCTGTGTGATTTGGTGCTCCTTGAATAACTCCATATTGAAAGCAGATCTTCCATACATTACTCTCAGTGGGCAGAAAATTGAAAGGCAGAGCAATTTGAAATACCTTGGAGTAACATTCGATCGTGGGCTATCATATAAGCACCATGTTGACCACATCATACACTAGTGCAAGAGAGGTCTGGCAGCCCTAAAAATAATTGCTGCAGCGCACCTGGAGCAGAGACTACTGTTTCTCTTGTATCATCAGCTGGTCTTGTCTGTAATCGAGAATAAAGAGGGGGATGTCATCGATGGTGCAGGCGGAGGAGACTATTAGACAGGTGACCCCCAGTTGAAAGTATATTCAAGAGAGAAGAGTGGAGTAAGTCAGATGAGAGCTGGATGAACTACCAGCAAGTCATCATCAGCCTTGGTAGAGAATGCAGAACTTGGTCCAATGGGAAAGCAGAGCTGGAAGTTGATCAGCTTATAAATGATAATGCTGGGGATGATGATGCCATTGTCTACACTGATGGGTCTGTAATCTGTTGTAATAAATCAGGGTGGGGCTTCTCTGCTAGAGTAAAGGGGAGAACCGTCGCTGAACATATCAGGGCTTACATAATAACAACCTCCAGCATGAGAATGGAGGTAGTGGCAGTTATTGCTGCATTAAGATGGCTGTTTGAGACTTTATTAACAAAAGCAGTTTTTGTATCAGACTCACAATCCATGCTTCGAAAGGTCCAAAATGGTTGGCTTCGACATGAATGGAAAACCTCCATAGAAGCATCGAATCTTCAAGAACTTATATGGATCTACAGTTCTGGTCATGCCGGGGTACGTGGCAATGAAAGAGCTGACAGACTAGCTTCAAAAGCTCCCATAAATGGTGCATTGGCCATGGATAAGGAAGAAATACTGAGGGCGATTCATGTTCGTCTATTAGAGAATGACACTGCAATTGATGAATCATCAGGGCTAAGATTGCTGGAATTCGGCATCAAACGTAAGACCAGCAGGATGAACGTAAGAGAGGACGCATATGGCCTGTATACCTTGTACAACCAGTGCGCAACAGGAACAACTAGCATTCATACCCTTCGACATTTGCTGCGGGAGACTGAGCACCTATGGGATTACCCGGAGTGCAATGACATCGATTCTGATTAACAATAACACAAATTTTCCAGTCTGCATTAGTGTTCTGACATTCCAAGTTCCTATGTTTAAGTTATCTTTAATTCTAATTTTGCTAACAGTAGCTTGATGACCATCGGGTATCACCTGTAGCACATAATGCTCCCTACCGGACGAGGTGATTCCTCTGGAATCCCCCTTAACGTCGTTGTCTTTTACTAGGAAGTTGTTTTGATTCATGATTAAACAAGGGATAATATGATGGTAGTTTCCCGTTGCTTTCCGTCGGTTTATGAACGGTTGTCTCCGCTACCCTTTGAATAAAAAGTCAAACTCACAAGGCAGTGGGGAGGGAAGAGGTTAAAGCACCTCCATCTCACTTGGTTGTCACATTATAAAGCTTCAGAGGTGAATTTATAAAGATAGCTGTTCCTAGGATATATAAATAATATGAATAATTACTGATACATGAAAGTGGCATCACATCTCCTGTCCAACCATCACATCTCCTGTCCAACCATCACATCTCCTGTCCAACCATTGTAAAAGTGATTGTTCGAATAAAGGCGATTGTCTGCCACTATCATATAAAATCATAAGCAGTGGCCATAAGCAGTTTTAGATTAAAAATGAGACGATACGTCAAGGCCTAAAAACACATCCCCTGTAGACCCAAGTAGAACAGTCCCAAGTAAGATGATTTGGCCATGTCTGCAGAATGGGAGAAGATCGGCTACCACGACAAGTATGGGAAACTAAGAGCTAAGGATTCAGACCTCCAGGACGACCCAGAGTCTGCTGGGAGCAGTGGCGTACTAAGGGGGTGCGAGGGGGGGCGGTCCGCCCCGGGTGACAGCCAGGCAGGGGGTGCCATCGGACACTATTAATATAGTACTTACTGTTAAAATGTAACTTACTAGTGTGTTTCTTTATTGGGTAATGGGGATGTGACCTGTAACATCCGCCCCGGGTGTTACGTACTTTAGGGACGCCCCTGGCTGGGAGGACAACATTAGACAATCTCTGAAGGACTTAGGGCTAGAATGGAACCAGGCCAGGAGGAAGACAGCCGATATGATAGTATGACGCTCTCTTCCAAACCTCTACACCTCACGGTAGAAGAGGAACGACTAAGTAAGTAAGACTCGACTTGAAAGATATTGTTAGGGACTTGAGACTTGTATTAAGAGACTTAACGCATTATGAGAGACTTGAAGACTACTCATTTACAGAGCCTGTCTTGCCAGTAGTTATTGTTTTCTACCCTTTGAAGTCACCGCTGATTTAACTTTATCATTTCATGAGAATAACAATATAGCACTGAACTGACTGAAGGGTTACATTTTTTTTGTCCTTTGTCGTGGAATATTCTAATCCACATATATAAATTATCAGGTAAATATAAAGCCTAACAAATACATTTAATAAAGAAAAGAAAAATGGTAAAGAACAGTGCTGTCACAATGACTGTACTCGAAATCCCCCTTGTTTTCTGCTTCGTCTGCAAATTGTAACGCTTTCACGTTGATAGTAAAAGCCTACTATATTATTACCCGCTTTCTTCAATGAAACGTGTACTAAACTTGAGATACGCAAGCTGAACAATGACCTAAATTTAATATTTCATTCATCCCATACACGGCGTAACTAAAAGACAGATAAGCAGGAGAGAGAGAGGGGCGAATGAAGGCAGGACACATGCAACACTAAACACGCGTCGCGCGATACACAATTGCTGCCATCACGCGTGTAAGGCCACATGCACTAACTTTTTTTCAGACGGACAGTGATAAAAACACTAACCTTCCCAGAGTTAGGTTTTAAAAAAACCTGGAAAACGCTTATTAGAAAAGATGACATTAGATGGGTTTACGTTTGAAAACATTACAGTACCCAGACAGCACATCTTCGAAACAGGAGGTAGAAGAAATTGCATATTTTGAACGCAGCCACTTAGCTCTTTTAAATTTGTATATTTGGGTTCCTTAGGGCTTGCTGACAAAGAATATGTAAAACGTTACGCAAATAGTCTAGGAATTACCAAATTATAACCAAAATAAAATAGTGGGGGTGCCTGACAGCATGAAATCATTTCTGCTCATAAAATTTTTTTTATAACGTGTTTGAAAAAAACCTTACGTTACGGAAATAGCCTACCATGTTAACTCCAAATTGATTGGAGCGCAACAAATGTAAGACTAAACACGATTGGTCGGGCTATAAGTACTATCTTGTGTTGTCAGGGGGAACGTGAAAAAGTGTACTTTTTTTAAAAGATGTGTAGACGTGGTTTCATTGGGTAGAGCTGCGAATATACTCAATTCAGAGCGTCTGTTCATTGCCACATCTTGTAATAAACCTACTAAGAAGCAGTGCGTTGAGCACCAGTGTATATTTTATATAAAATAAAGCCTGGGACATCGGCAGATCGGAGTTGTGCTATATTCATTGCCAGTCAACGAAACTGTTTATTATTCTATGAATTGTGGTAAGCTTGAAATATTCAATATCTTTTAATGAAAATTGAATGTAAATTGTTAATTTATGCCTGTATATATGTGTAGTTCAGTAGCGAACATGATGTAAAGCCTATATTGCTCCAGCCTGAACAGAAGGTGTCGGAGGAAAATAAAACTGCATGGAATGGCCAAACAGTACACTGACACCTAGATTATTAACTAGAAAGAAATAATGCTGGAATTGCAGAGGCGTAGTAACCATTAGGGAGGGAAATACTGGTATAAAATATTTCAGATGAAGCTGACAGTTGGCCTAACGCTCTGAACTCAATGTTTGTGATGTATTGTGCTCAGTGTAGAAAGAGAGTATAAATTAGTTATGACGTAGAAGGTACATCCTTCTTGTTTCAGGGACCGTGGTCTTAAAGTTATTGAGCAGCACCTGGTCAGAACTTTGCTGAAGCCAGAGGTGGACAGCATACTCCTTGGTCCATATAGCAACCAGTAGGGTGGCTCCAGAACTCATTAAAGTAATCGAGCAGAGGAGGCCTTTACTGCAGTCATCACGAAAGATAAGAAAGTGTGGCCATGGAGCTCAACATTATGTACCCCATCTTAAAATGACATTGTAAAAATAACATTAAGAGGGGAATTTAATTGTTTTAATATCAGGAACTGAGAACATCTCCAATACTAGTTCCAATAAAGACAAACTATTGAAGTCATGATGACAAATACCAACAGAGCTTGAACAAAACAAAACCAGTATTACCTCATATTACTACTACACAACTGACACACATAGGATATTATTAATAATATATGTCACTACAAGATTCATATTAATAAATTCTGTACATATAACTTGTAATTACAATTGATTGTGATTCCTGGTTCCCTTTTTATTTGAATCAGGACACATATACATTCATGACAGCAATGAATACATATTGTTATTTGAAAAGTTATCAGTGACTCCTTTAAGATATCCTTGTAGAGTGTTTTATGTATGTGAGTGTCACAGTGTTGTCAAGTGTGGTGGAATAAATTAAATTGTTTATCTGTCTGTTGTTGTTTTGACTTACACTTCATCATACACATACCCTAGACATATAACGTAGTCATCACACTATTCCAGAATAATTCTGACTGAGATATACATATGTGGCAGCAAGTAAGGTTATCTATAATACACTACTCTTATTAGATATAGATACCTTCACAGCTGATCTCAGTCAGTACACTAAGTCCCCTATAAATATTTATAACATCCCACTTCACCACATATATTGGGGTCTCGCTCTTGGGATTTTGAATCTTTCCCTATTAAAAATATTGGGGGTAATTCACTTCAGGGAATATAAGAATTAAAAGGTATCCTTGGGTGAAAATAAATAAGGTTGAGCTCTCGGTGCCTGTGTTGTCCATTAGATATATATTTAGAGATTGAATTGTTAGTTAGACATTTTATAAACTTACCTGATAGACAATGGCGGACCTGGCCAAATTTCGATCTGCTGCTGTACAGACTGCGAAAGAGTTAGGAATGGACGGGCAAATTATGATTTCTTATGTCACTGCGGAATGTGACAAATATATTGAACGAGAAGAAAGAAGATTAGAAAAAGAGGCCGAAAGAAAATTAGAATCTGAAAGATTGGCCGAAGATAAGAGAATAGAGGCTGAAAAGGAAATTAAGAGGTTGCAGATTGAGGCTGAGGCTAAGAAATTGGAAGCAGAAAGAGAAGACAAAAGATTAGCTGCAGAAAGGGAAGCCGAGGAAAGAAGACAGGCTGCAGAAAGAGAAGAGAAGAAATTAGCTGCAGAAAGAGAAGAGAAGAGATTAGCTGCAGAAAGGGAAGCAGAAAAGGAGGAGAAGAGATTACAAAGGGAACATGAGTTACGACTAAGGGAGTTTGAGTTTCAGGGCCATGCTCCTGAAAATGGTGCCAGTCCCTTTGCCTCTGATGCCACTGCTAGCCAAGGAGCCTCAACCTCGGCTATGAATTTTCATTTAGATCATTTTGTTGAGAAAGACGATGATATAGAGAGCTATCTAAATAGGTATGAACTATTAGCTACCACGTATGGGTTAGAGAGAGAAAGGTGGAGCTTAAAGTTATCTCAAGGACTTCATGGGGCAGCTTATGAAGTTTTTGCAAAAATGAGCAGAGGTGATCAGGAAAATTATGACATGCTAAAGCAGGCTCTTTTGTTAAGATATGAAAAGAATGCAGAATTTTATAGGAAAAAATTTAGGAATGCTAAACTACTGTCAGGTGAAACCTATCACCAGTTCTCTGCACGAATAGAGATATACTTGGAGAAATGGACTTCTCTGGGGAAAACCCAAGATCTTAAGGAAATGGTCCTCATAGAGCAACTAAGAGAGTCCATGGCTCCAGACCTGAGAAAGTTTCTCATGGAACAAGGTGCAGAGAGGCTGGGTGAGTTGTTAAATGTGGCTGAAAGGTATCAAGCAGCTCAAGCAGAGGTAACAGGTAATAAAAAGAAACAAGTGGATAACTTTAGGGCACCACAGGACTTTAATAAATTTGATCCTAGGGATCAAAATAAAGGTAAGCACCAATTTGATAGGCCACGGTATGAAAATAAAAATAAATTCCCACAATTCGATGAAAGGAAATATGATGAAAGAAAATCTTTCAACCAAGGGAAAAGGTGGTGTAAGAATTGTCAGATGAACAATCATGACACTGACTATTGCAGAAGGAAACCTGTATATATGGCCACCCTTCAGGTCAGGTCAACCTCAAGACAGGAGGAGGATATTATGTTGGATACCACTCCAGAAGAGATGAGGAAGGCACAGGCTGAGAACAAAACACTCAAGCCTTGTTTCAGAAAATTGTCAACTTGTCATACAACTCCAGGCAAGGGAGATTTTTACATGAAAAACAAGTTGATGTATAGGAAGACTGGAGCTAGATCCAAAGGTCAGGGACAGCTGGTACTTCCTAAAATATATAGGGCAGACTTAATAAGGAGCCTACATGTGAAACCAGATGGGGACCATGAGAAGATAGGTACCATCATTCAAAAGGTGGCTCACAATTATTATTGGCCCAAAGCAAGATGGGACATTGAGAATTTTGTAGAAAGGTGTAGCATAGCACATGAGGGAACACCCACAAGTGGGAACATTGATCAGGACCTGGACACGCCACGGGGCAAAATTAGGCCTGATAATAAAAAGAAAAATAGATTTGATAAAGTGGACCAAATGGAATGGGAAGCCCCTTTTCACGGACAAGCTTCACTTAACTGTTTTACAATGGCCACTATGCGGAGAGTGCAAACAGATGTCTTACCCCAGGATAAGCCGAAAATCCCTCAATCGGACTTAAACAAACTGGAGGAAGAGGATGTAGAGAGGAAATCTCTCATCAAGAATTTTAAGTGGGGAGAAAGCCCCAAAAGAAAAATTGGTAGCGGTCGTTTTATGCATGATAATTCTGGGAAGAAAAATCATCACTATAGAGCTTCGAGTGGAAGAGACCATACCGGTGCATGGACAAATAGGTCCACACAATTAAAGGTCCACATGTAGCTTTGTTAAGAACGTGGACTGATGAAAAGGCAGAGGAAAACATTACATCTTCATACCAATATGTGAATGAGCTGACCACTCGTTTAAAAACTGGCTGGAAACTTGCCAATGAAAATTTGAAACAAGCCAGGAAGAAACATGCTGCCTATTATAACAGGAAGGCGAAAGACAGATATTTGGCTGTGGGAGAGAAGGTACTGCTTCTTCTCCCCGGGAGTCAGAATAAGTTACAAATTGGACGGCAGGGTCCATATACAGTTTTAGAGAAGGTGTCTAGAACAAATTATAAGATAGATAAGAAGGGGAAAGAAAAAATCTATCATGTGAATCTCCTGAAGAAATATTTGGAAAGAGAACATCAGGAAGAGACACACTTGTTGACCTTGTCCATCGCCATGGAGATGAAAAAGGAACCACTTTCATCATTTGAATATCCATTACACCCCTGTGAGACAGCAGCACAGGTGAAAATCAGTACACATTTAACGAAAACTCAGAAAGAGAGAGTGCAACAGGTTCTAAATAATCATGCAGAGGTGTTAACAGACCGACCAGGGCATACAAACTTATTGGAATATGATATGAAACTGATAGACCCCACACCTGTCTGTATGAAACCATATTCGATTCCGTTTGCTAAGGAGAAAGCTTTGAAGGAAGAGATAGACTATCTGTTGAAGGAAGGAATTATTTCGCACAGTGAATCTTCGTATAGTTCCGGTGTTGTACTCTTAAGGAAGCCCTCTGGAGAACATAGACTCTGTATAGATTAATAATAATAATAATAAATTCTTTAAGCGCCAAACACGGCGCATAAGGCAGAAACCAGTGCTCTCCAGGTTGTTCGTTGTGACGCCACTCCTCTTAGCTCTTGCACATTATTTAGGCCCAACGTTCTTCCTTCTCTTATTATTGTTCTTCTGAGTGTTTCTTTTGGTCTTCCTTTTTTCCGCTTACCCTCAGGAACCCAAGTGAGCGCCTGTAGTGGTATTCTGTTGTTTTGCATTCGTAGGACATGACCGATATATGACCATCGTCTTTTCCTTATATAGTCGGAGACATATTTCTGCCTAGAGTCTTCTCTTATTTGTCGATTAGTCTTGAATTCTTTCCAACTGATGTTCATGAGTTTTCTAAGACATTTGTTCTCGAATGTATTCAGCTTGTTCTCCAATGATTTTGTTATTTTCCAACTCTCACAGCCGTATGTTAACACTGAGATAACATTTGAATTAAACAGACGAAGCTTGGTATGTATATTCAAATATCGTAATTTCCAAATGTTAGATAATCTATTGAAGGCGCTAGCTGCCAAAGCAATTCTAGTATGGATTTCTCTTGTTGTGTCACCATCCTGAGTCATTTTACTGCCTAAATAATTGAAACTTTCAACTTTCTGTAGTTTTTCCCCGTTCAAGATGATATCAAAGGTCTCGTTAGAAAAGTTCATAGCTTTAGTTTTAGAGGCATTTATTTGGAGACCAATTTTAACCGAGAGATGACACAAATTATTTATTGCTTCTTGGGATTGTCTTGGTGTTGAACTTAAGAATGCTACATCATCTGCGAAATCCAGGTCCCCCAGGAATTTTCCATTTGTCCATTTTATACCCAATTGTTCATTGTGGGTATAGTTTCTCATAACCCAATCAATAGCTATTCCAAAAAGTAGTGGTGACATAATACAGCCTTGTTTCCCCCCTGTTTCTACTGTAAACCATTCTGTATTCCCTTTATTTGTTCTAACACAACATCTTGCATTGTCATATAGCGCTTTGATTATATTCACATATTTTGTTGGAAAACCATAGATTGTAAGTATCTTCCGCAATGATGGGCGGTGTAGACTATCATAGGCTTTTTGAAAATCGACGAAGGTGATAATAAGTGGCGATTGCCTTTCCACTGATTCTTCTATAATTGTTCTTAGTGTGAATATTTGATCAATACATGATCGTTTCGGCCTGAAACCCGCTTGTTCTTCTCTGATCTTTTCGTCAGCATGCAATTTAAGTCTTTCTAACATCATGCAACATAATAATTTTCCAGGTACTGATAATAGAGATATACCACGCCAGTTATTACAGTCTGATAGATCACCTTTCTTCGGTAACTTTACAATAATACTGTCTTTCCATTGTTGTGGTGGTTGTTCTTCTCTCCATACTTCATTTATAATATCTAAAATTCTCAAGAGGTTGTTGTCATTAACTGCTTTAATCATTTCCCCTGAAATTTCGTCAACTCCAGCAGCTTTAAAATTTTAAAATCTTTTAACGGCTTGTTTGATCTCGTCCAGCGTGAATTCATCGCAAGTTATTGGCAAGGTGGTTGTGGGTGTTTCATTATTAAAATCAGGTGTTACTGTTGGTGATGGTCTGTTTAGCACCTCCATGAAGTGCTCAGCCCATCTCTTCATTTGTTCTTTTTCTGTTGGTATTGAATTCCCTAATTTACCTTTAACAGGTGTTTCCATAGCAGTAGGCTGGTGACATAGTTGTTTTGTAATTTGATAAAGGCACCTACTATTACCAGTTCTTGCAGCATTTTCAGCTTCTACGGCCAGTTCATTGATGAAATGTCTTTTATCTCTTCGAGTTTTTGTCTACTGTCGAGCCTGGTTCTGTTTCGGTAACAATAGCTTGTTTTACGATAGTGAATTGTTAACTCACTGATCAACCCTCCGATCCAACCGACCGATTCGAGGGTTTCGAGGTCAGTTATAGGAAAATATCTACACCACTAGATACTCTGGTGTATCTTTTATTCTATAATTTAACATAACATGGTGATATCCATCGAAATATACACATTCCTGATGTTTTTCTTTCGGCGTCTAAGGTGAGAAACGAATTTCACCTCCATCTTGGAAGGGTAGATAACTCGAAAATCCTGTATAGATTACAGGAGACTGAATGCTATTACAGAAGGACAGGTGGATCCATTGCCGGATACAAATCAGCTGTTTGCCAGACTAAATAAAGCTAAATATTTCTCAAAAGTGGATCTGAGTAAAGAATACTATCAGATTCCAGTAAAGCCTGAGGTTAGACCATACCTAGCTTTTAGTACCTCAGAAGGACACTATGAGTTTAATAGATTGCCATTTGGATTGAAGAATGCGCCTAGTGTCTTCTCTAGAATGATGAGAAAATTATTGGACCCTCTGAATAATCCATATATAACAAATTTCATGGATGATATCCTTATAGCAACAGAAACATTTGAGGAACACATTGACTCTCTGAACATGCTGTTTCATCGACTTAGGGAAGCAAATTTAACAGCCCGACCAACCAAATGTTGCGTTGGATGTAAAGAATTGGAATTTTTGGGACACACAGTTTATCAGGGAAACATGACCCCTGACCCAAAGAATTTAGAGAAACTAAGGAAAGCCCCGAGACCACAAACCAAGAAGGACGTGAGATCCTTTGTCTCATTATGTGGTTTCTACCAGAAGTATATCAAAAACTTTAATTCCATATGTGCACCGTTAACTGATTTGACACGTAAAGGACATCCAGATCGCATTACATGGACACCACAATGTGAAATGGCTTACCAAGAATTGAAGGAAAAGCTCACAAGTAAACCTATTTTGAAATTACCTGACTTAAGTCAAGAATTCATAGTAAGGACGGATGCCAGTAATATTGGGTTAGGTGCAACTCTACTACAGAAATCAGATGCATTGGATGGGGAATTAAGCCCAGTGGCATATGCTAGCAGAAAGTTGAATAAAGCTGAAATCAACTACTCAACTAGCGAAAAAGAATGTCTTGCAGTAATATGGGCAATAAAGAAATTCAATATTTATCTGTATGGGAAGGCATTTAAGTTGCAAACGGACCACAAACCTTTATCGTTTCTAGCACAGGCTAGGCATGAGAACTCTAGGTTACTCCGATGGTCTTTACTTTTGGCTCCATATAATTTTAGCATTGAGTATATATCTGGAAAAACAAATTTGGGAGCGGATTTTTTAAGCCGCCATCCGTGTGATGAGAATCACCCTAAACCCCAGAAATAATAATAAATTTCTCTATGTGTATATAGAATAAAGGACTGACATATAATGTCTGTTTTAAGAGGGGAGATGTCGTGGAATATTCTAATCCACATATATAAATTATCAGGTAAATATAAAGCCTAACAAATACATTTAATAAAGAAAAGAAAAATGGTAAAGAACAGTGCTGTCACAATGACTGTATTCGAAATCCCCCTTGTTTTCTGCTTCGTCTGCAAATTGTAACGCTTTCACGTTGATAGTAAAAGCCTACTATATTATTACCCGCTTTCTTCAATGAAACGTGTACTAAACTTGAGATACGCAAGCTGATAATAATAATATAATAATAGCCCCTTCAGTCATAACTGACTATGGGAATGCGCCCCTGAGGTGGCAGCCCTCAGCTGCTTATTTTCCTGGTGCTCCTTTCGACGTTTTCTCCTCACCTCTGCTTCTTGTGTGAGCCTCTCTTCGCCCAATCTGAGGTGGTGCCGTAAATAGCATCGCCACTTAGTGCGATCAGCAGCTTCATCCTCCCATGTTGCTGGATCCATGTCCAGTGCCCTCATATCTCTCTTGCACACATCTTTGAACCTCAGCTGTGGTCGCCCAACTGTTCTCTTGCCATCTGCTAATTGTCCGTAGAAGATATCTTTTGGGATGCGACCATCTTCCATGCGGCGAACATGGCCAAGCCAGCGAAGTCTGCGCTGTCTAAGCAGCGTATACATACTTTGAAGGCCAGCACGTGACAACACATCGACATTTGTCACTTTATCTTTCCACGAGATGCCGAGGATGCGGCGTAGACACCGCAAATGGAAGGTATTGAGCCTTCTTTCTTGCTTAGCATAGGTCGTCCAGGTCTCGCTGCCATATAGGAGTGTGCTGGTGACGCAGGCATTATATACCGCAGCTTTGGTCTTCATTGTGAGTTTAGAGTTTCCCCAAACACGCGATGTGAGGCGGGCAAAGGTAGCTGCAGCTTTGCCAATGCGGCTGTCGATTTCTGTATCCAGTGAGAGTTTGTCATTGATGGTAGACCCTAGGTATGTGAAGTGGTGCACCACTGCCAATTCATAGTTATCGATAGTGATAACTGGTGCAGCACCCACATCCTGACTCAGCACATTCGTTTTCTTTAGACTTATTGTGAGGCCAAAGTCCTTGCATGCTTTAGTGAAGCGATTCATCAAGCTCTGAAGCTCCTGTTGGCTTTGAGTGACGACTGCAGCATCATCAGCGAACAACAAGTCTCTTATAGTGACCCTTCTGATTTTTGTTTTTGCCTTCAGCCTTGAAAGATTAAACAGACGGCCATCTGACCTAGTGTGAAGGCATATTCCTTCAGTTGCATCTCTGAATGCATGTTTCAAGAGTAAGGCAAAGAAGATTCCGAAGAGGGTCGGAGCCAGAACACAGCCTTGTTTAACGCCACTTCGTATATCAAAGGGCTGTGACGTGCTTCCAGCATATTGGACTGTTCCCTTCATGTCGTCATGGAATGACTTTATCATTTCCAGCATTTTAGAAGGGCAGCCTATTTTCAGGAGGATTTTAAAGAGTCCATCCCTACTAACCAGGTCGAATGCTTTTGTGAGGTCTATAAAGGCGATATATAATGGTCTTTTCTGCTCTCTTGATTTTTCCTGAAGCTGGCGGAGAGAGAAGATCATGTCTGTTGTTGATCTGCCAGCTCGGAATCCACACTGTGCCTCTGGATATATGCGCTCAGCTAACTTGTGTAGTCGCATTAAGATGACTTTGGCAAAAACCTTACCAACAATACTAAGAAGAGAGATGCCTCTGTAGTTATTGCAATCACTTCTGTCTCCTTTATTTTTATACAGTGTTACAATCTTGGCATCTCGCATGTCTTGAGGAATAGTTGTCTCTTCCCAGCACTGGCACAGCATCCTATGCAGGGGATATAATAGCGTGCTCTTACAGCATTTGATTAAATCAGGAGGAATCCCATCACTGCCTGGTGCTTTGCCAGAGGCCAAGCTATCAATGGCCTTACTGAGTTCCTCTAATGTTGGTTCGGCATCCAGCTCCTCCATAGTTGGCAGACTATTGACAGCATCAAGGGCTGCAGGCGTAACGGTATTGTCTCTAGCGTAAAGCTCAGAGTAATGCTCGACCCACCTCTCCATCTGCTTACCCTTATCGGTTAGCTTCTCTCCGCTGATGGTTTTTAGCGTTGCCGTCTTACTTTTATGGGGGCCAAGGGCTTTCTTTATACCGTCATACATTTGTCTAATGTTGCCTGTTTGCGCTGCGATCTGGATGCTCTCACTGAGCTGGAGCCAATAGTCATTTGCACAGCGTCGAGCAGTTTGTTGAACTTGGCTTCTCGTAGCCCTCAGGATCTGTAGGGTTCTGGCACTCGGTGAACGTTTGTATTCATTCATAGCACTGCGCTTAGCTTCAATAACAGGTGCCATCACATCTGATGAAGCGTCAAACCAGTCATTTGACTTTGCTGTTTTCTTACCAAAGGTGGCAAGTGCAGTACTTTGAATGGTGTTCCGTAGATGCTCCCAGTTCTCTGTAATAGTATCACCATGCTGAGGGCTACTGAGCACTTTCTTGAAGGTCGCAGTGAATTGAGCGATCATGAAAGGGTCTGACATCTTGCTGGTATCAATGCGTGGTTTCCCTTCATGTCTGACACGATAGAGTTTTCTTGGTTGTGCTCTGATTTTGCAGCAAACCAAGGAGTGATCTGTGTCACAGTCTGCACTATGGTACGAGCGCGTGGAGAGCACAGACCTGAGGAGTGGCCTTCTGACGAGAATCAGGTCAAGTTGGTGCCAGTGCTTGGATCGTGGGTGTCTCCATGACACCTTATGCTGGGGTTTTGTCTGAAAGTAGGTGTTGGTCACGCAGAGGTCATGGTGGACGCACAACTCTAAGAGCCGTTGTCCATTTTCATTCATCTTGCCAATACCAAACCTGCCCAGACACGAAGGCCATGAAACATTATCGGCACCCACTCTAGCGTTAAAGTCACCAAGGAGAACAAGCTGTTCTTGCCTAGGTATGCTTTTGATTACTGCTGCTAGATTCTCGTAGAACTCATCTTTAGCTTCTGAGGCAGAGTACAGAGTAGGAGCATACACACTGACAAGGGTGATGGGACCTGTGCTAGTTTGCAGGCGGAGCGTTAACAGGCGTTCTGATCCATTCTCGCCTGGTTCAACCATGTTAGTTAGCGATTTTTTGACCGCAAAACCTACTCCGTGTTCTCTAGCTTTATCAAGATCTTTCCCTTGCCAATAAAATGTGTAGTCCTTCTCGCTCACCATTCCAGAGCCCGCCAGGCGCGTTTCCTGAAGTGCAGCTATATCCACCTGAAGTCGTTTAAGCTCATCATTAATTATGGCTGTCTTCCTTACATCGTTTACATCCTGTAGGTTTTCGGATAGTCCAGTCAACATAGTCCGGACGTTCCAGCATCCCAATCTGAGAGTTTGCTTATTTCTATTTTTTCGATAATTGCTTGGTGCAAAATTTTCTGTCCACAGTTCGGGTTTGACCCTAATCCCCATGCACCCAATGGGGAAAGCAGACAGTGGCGGGACAACACCTTATTGACTGGGGGCTGCCCAGCTTGAAGCGGGCGGTAGCTGTCCAGTGAGATCCTAGAACCTCTCCCACTGTCGGAAGTAGCCCCTGGCGCCATGCCCTACGCCAATTGGGCATAATGCTTATAACCGGTAACTGCTACTTCCCGTGTTTTGCCGACACCTATAGGGTGAAGCTGGAGTGTCCTCTCCAGGGCGCGAGCTTGGGCACAGTTATATGGAGATCAAGCTGTTGCCCATGCAGCATGTTCCCCCTCTCCACACAGCCGGTAGATCCAAAGGAACGGCAGTAGCCGATACAGTTTGGTACCAGCCATGTCGCAGGAGTTGCCAGAATAATGTCGAATCGACATTAGACTGCCTTAGGGACTCCGACTCCGGATTTATCCTCAGGGTTTACTCCCGAAGCCAATTCCACAAATGGATATTCCCGCAAGGCAGCGGTGGTTTGAATTCAGAGTTCCTTCTCTTAGATAAGCTACCAACCAAGGATCACGAGCCCTATCTGCCCGAAGCTGCTGGTTTTAAGGCGCCAGTCGCTCGCCTTTGCCCCTTCTCCCGTCAGTGGAAACAGTTCCGCCGGGCTCAAATTGAGCCACACGTGAAGGCCGGGAGCTGGACTTGGTTGTCAGAGGCTGTTTGAGGCGCGTGCCATAGAAGTATTTTATCTGCAGTGAGAGCTTATCCTCACTACAACTCCCGGCAATAACAACCATTGGAACCGCAAGCTGAACAATGACCTAAATTTAATATTTCAATCATCCCATACACGGCGTAACTAAAAGACAGATAAGCAGGAGAGAGAGAGGGGCGAATGAAGGCAGGACACATGCAACACTAAACACGCGTCGCGCGATACACAATTGCTGCCATCACGCGTGTAAGACCACATGCACTAACTTTTTTTCAGACGGACAGTGATAAAAACACTAACCTTCCCAGAGTTAGGTTTTAAAAAAACCTGGAAAACGCTTATTAGAAAAGATGACATTAGATGGGTTTACGTTTGAAAACATTACAGTACCCAGACAGCACATCTTCGAAACAGGAGGTAGAAGAAATTGCATATTTTGAACGCAGCCACTTAGCTCTTTTAAATTTGTATATTTGGGTTCCTTAGGGCTTGCTGACAAAGAATATGTAAAACGTTACGCAAATAGTCTAGGAATTACCAAATTATAACCAAAATAAAATAGTGGGGGTGCCTGACAGCATGAAATCATTTCTGCTCATAAAATTTTTTTATAACGTGTTTGAAAAAAACCTTACGTTACGGAAATAGCCTACCATGTTAACTCCAAATTGATTGGAGCGCAACAAATGTAAGACTAAACACGATTGGTCGGGCTATAAATACTATCTTGTGTTGTCAGGGGGAACGTGAAAAAGTGTACTTTTTTGAAAAGATGTGTAGACGTGGTTTCATTGGGTAGAGCTGCGAATATACTCAATTCAGAGCGTCTGTTCATTGCCACATCTTGTAATAAACCTATTAAGAAGCAGTGCGTTGAGCACCAGTGTATATTTTATATAAAATAAAGCCTGGGACATCGGCAGATCGGAGTTGTGCTATATTCATTGCCAGTCAACGAAACTGTTTATTATTCTATGAATTGTGGTAAGCTTGAAATATTCAATATCTTTTAATGAAAATTGAATGTAAATTGTTAATTTATGCCTGTATATATGTGTAGTTCAGTAGCGAACATGATGTAAAGCCTATATTGCTCCAGCCTGAACGGAAGGTGTCGGAGGAAAGTAAAACTGCATGGAATGGCCAAACAGTACACTGACACCTAGATTATTAACTAGAAAGAAATAATGCTGGAATTGCAGTGGCGTAGTAACCATTAGGGAGGGAAATACTGGTATAAAATATTTCAGATGAAGCTGACAGTTGGCCTAACGCTCTGAACTCAATGTTTGTGATGTATTGTGCTCAGTGTAGAAAGAGAGTATAAATTAGTTATGACGTAGAAGGTACATCCTTCTTGTTTCAGGGACCGTGGTCTTAAAGTTATTGAGCAGCACCTGGTCAGAGCTTTGCTGAAGCCAGAGGTGGACAGCATACTCCTTGGTCCATATAGCAACCAGTGGGGTGGCTCCAGAACTCATTAAAGTAATCGAGCAGAGGAGGCCTTTACTGCAGTCATCACGAAAGATAAGAAAGTGTGGCCATGGAGCTCAACATTATGTACCCCATCTTAAAATGACATTGTAAAAATAACATTAAGAGGGGAATTTAATTGTTTTAATATCAGGAACTGAGAACATCTCCAATACTAGTTCCAATAAAGACAAACTATTGAAGTCATGATGACAAATACCAACAGAGCTTGAACAAAACAAAACCAGTATTACCTCATATTACTACTACACAACTGACACACATAGGATATTATTAATAATATATGTCACTACAAGATTCATATTAATAAATTCTGTACATATAACTTGTAATTACAATTGATTGTGATTCCTGGTTCCCTTTGTATTTGAATCAGGACACATATACATTCATGACAGCAATGAATACATATTGTTATTTGAAAAGTTATCAGTGACTCCTTTAAGATATCCTTGTAGAGTGTTTTATGTATGTGAGTGTCACAGTGTTGTCAAGTGTGGTGGAATAAATTAAATTGTTTATCTGTCTGTTGTTGTTTTGACTTACACTTCATCATACACATACCCTAGACATATAACGTAGTCATCACACTATTCCAGAATAATTCTGACTGAGATATACATATGTGGCAGCAAGTAAGGTTATCTATAATACACTACTCTTATTAGATATAGATACCTTCACAGCTGATCTCAGTCAGTACACTAAGTCCCCTATAAATATTTATAACATCCCACTTCACCACATCCTTACGTCAACTATATTGCAGTTATACCCTGTTCAACCCTAAGGTTATATTTGGGGTATATTGTGCGTTATGTTCTTCGGTGATAGCGGTTGTTGAAAAAGGACTGGTCCTAAAAATGACCACTACCTGACTGTCTGGATTCCTCTCGTTGTTAGTCTGTTCGTGGTGCCGTGGCGTGTTCCATAGTGTATTTCACATCTGTCTCGCTAGTTTGGTGGCAGCCCTGAGAAGGGCTAGTCCTAAAAAGGACTACTAGCTGGCATGGGGGGATTTGTGTGTTTTTGACCTCCTCGTTTCTGTTGTGTGTGTCGTCCTTTTTTCCCGAAACTGATATCTCGCTTTTTCTATTATTGTTGGCAGTAACCTTTCTAGTATTTCAGCTATGACTTTTTCGTTGGGTGGGTCGTTCTTTTTAGTTTTTCTGTTTTTAGATGCAGTTTCCTCAATGGTCATTCTTTCTGTTTCTACTCGAACTTCTTCATTTTCCGCTCTGTCAGCTTCTTGATATCCGCCTCTATTCGCTGATGAATTCTTTTCATATCCTACATCATACTTCTAACGCTTTGTAGATATATCGAATTATCACTGCTTGCAATTTCATCCTCGGGAGTTTGCCTGCTTCTACTCTCAACCTGGAGTTTTAGCTTTATTTCTTTAACATCCGCGGTCAGCTGATGCAGATGTCTTCTATCTATTGTGCACTGCGAATGGTTACAGGTCTGTTGAAAGGTAATTAAGGGCTGAATTTTCAATACTGTGGTGTGTTATGAATTGTTGTTATGTATTATTATTGTATTAAATGAGATCAGCTATGAAGGTCCCCGAATTTAACAAATAGTATTGTAAACTTTTCAGATGTACCTTTCCGCTACCACCCTTTTGATCTCATTCAAAATTAATCTATATTATTATATAAAATGACTTCGTGTAGTGTCTAGGGTTATGAATGTAGAGTGTAATGTGCAATAACCAACTAACATACAAACAAATAGTTTATTATCCACAACAACCAACAGTATTACAACAATAACATACAAACGACACTTTAAAAGGCTATCTTATTTAAGACTGTGGTTGAAATGTGTGTAAATAGAATTTTTTTACAATTTATTATCCTGATTCTAATTTATTTTGAACCAGGACTGACAATCAAAAGTGAAATCAAAAGAATCATTTACAACAGTCCAATAACACAGTAGATCTTCTGTCCATACATACAATATTATTCTAATATAAGTGTGTAGTTGTATTCTTCTACTTTGAGGTAATACTGGTATCAAACAATAGGTTGTTGGTTATAATCACTCCCTTTAAGTTATGTCTGTTTTCGTTTGTCACTTGTGGAAATATTAATAACTATTCACAGTTTTCTTCACTATCACTTTCTAGTTGTTTTAAGTTGAGCTGCCAGGTGCCGAACAAGAACTTAACTTGGAAGGAGAATACAGGTAGATCGTTTCCTCTGCTCGCTTGACAATCTGTTCCACCTGTTTGATAGGCAATGGCCACTAGCATGAGCTCGAAGTATACAGACAGAGTCCTGAATCGAGCAGTTCTCAAGCGTTTGGTACTACATTAACGTCAATACCCAGGACCCTGAAATGTGAAGGTTATGCATCCTTCTTTATACCTAGTATACAATACTATTCCACATTTAAGTACAGGTACATTACAAACAAACGAAAAGGGTCATAGCTTTATGCCAACCTATGCCACCATTATCTTTTGATGTGACAATGTACACCAGTATTCCTCTCCCCTAATAGTTACAACGCCACTGCAATTCCAGCTGTAATCTCTTCCATACAATAGGATAGGTGTTATGCTCCTTGATGACAATCATACATATTTTCTTGTAGTCTAACACTTCTCTGATAGTCTATCACATGGTGGATCAATCTCTAGGCTCTGCCTAAGTTTGCTACAGACCCACTTACTTATAGTCGTACATTATTATCTCACATTTAATTTTTATTTTAGATACATGTTAATAAAGTCAATCTTACCACATTTATTCAATGAAATACACAAGTGAACGATGACTGGCACACTTTCGATCTGCCGTTCTGTCCAGGATTTTGAGAAATATTGTTTACACAGCACAAGCCTGCTCTCATCGCTCCTTGGCAAAATTTTGTTATAAAATGGCGTCCTCACCTAATGCTTTCCCCCCAATATCAACTACTCTGGCCAATGATTATCCTTATTTCACTTGTAAACAAAGTCTTTCAAAAATACAATTCAACTTTCTACTACGTTACTAGGGTAATATATGTTTAGTACGAGGTCGGCCAATAATATTTCGCCTCACTTCAAATTCCACCCAATCCCCTTCATCGTACTATCTTAGCCTATCTTTCACCTAATTTCCCCCCCCCCCCCAAAAAAAAAATATGCTATCCAATCTAAGCAGATATGACTTGACCTGATAGTATCTCCGATTCTCTATGTATTTTTACCCATATTTGATTATTTAATGGACTATTTAGATGACTAACTACATATTCTTAGTCAGCAAGTCGTCAGGTACACGAATATATGATTTTTATGGGGCTACGTGGCTTGGTTCAAAATTCTATCTTTTTTTCTACGTTAGTTGTTTATTTTTTTAAACTACCTCCTGTTCAATTCTTTTCCCATGTACTTACGAGAGTCTCTCGTAATACACGAGAATTACGTCATTCGCAACAAGAGCTAAGCGTGTTTTCATGACCGTAGTGTCCACATTTCTAACTTTTTCCTCGTATTGTGAAAACCGCCTAAGGGCAATACTAGCAAGTTAGTTTTATTTTTTTTTTAAACAATGTGAGACGTGATTTGCGTTGGGTTATCCCTCCGTTTCCCCTCCCCTTCTTCTTCTTTGGTCCTTAGCCGCCGACCGTCAAAGCAGTCAGTGGCCATCACGCCTAGTGGCATCTTGTAGGGCAACAACAAATTGATTCCACTTTGCTCGGTCGGTGGCCATCCTTCGTACAGTGCCCCAACTCTGGTTCATTCTTTGAATCTCAGCCTCCACAGTCCTCCGCCAGGTTGTTTTTGGTCGGCCTCTCTTTCGTTTTCCTTCAGGGGTCCAAAGCATAGCTGTTCTTGTGATGGCATCGGGGTCTCTTCTGAGGACATGGCCAACCCAGCTCCAGCGTCTGCCAGCTATGATGGTGTGCATGTCCTCTTGCTTGCTACGAGTAAGCAGATCTTGGTTAGTGATGGTATTCGGCCAAAATATTCGGTGAATTTTTCTTAGGCATGTTGTGTGAAAAGAGGACAATTTCGACATTTCCTTCTCTGTAACTCTCCAGCATTCCGCACCATAGAGAAGCACAGAAAGCACACAGCTCTGATATAATCTTAATTTTGTGCTTGTGCTGTATTGGGAGGACTTCCAGATGTTGTTTAGGCTAAAGAAGGCTGTTCTTGCCTTATTCATTCTGATGTTGATGTCTTTGCCTGCCCCGCCGTCTGGTGTTACTATGCTTCCTAGGTATGTGAAGGTATCTGTCTGTACCAGTTGCTGATTCCTTACTGATATGGGCTCAGGGTTGCTCACATTGAGCGTCATGACCTCAGACTTCTTTAAATTGATGTTCAAGCCCACCTGCTGGCTAAACTTATTAAGTCTATCCGTTTTTTCCTGGATGTGTTGATGTGAATGTGCTAGTAGTGCAATGTCATCTGCATATTCCAGATCTTCCAATGTAGAAAATGTTGTCCATCTTATTCCTCTTGGACTGCCCTCTGTTGTCTGGGGCATCACCCAGTCTATGACTGTTAAAAATAGAGTGGTTGATAAGGGGCATCCCTGTCGTACTCCCGTCTTCACCTCAAAGGTTAGGTTGCTCTGCCCAACGCTACACGTAAAGTTGGCATAGAGGCTTTTTATGATTGACACTATGCAGCTTGGAATTCCATAAGCCCTCAGTATTTTCCATAAACTGTCCCTATGTATGCTGTCAAAAGCCTTTTCAAAATCAACGAAATTAATGTAAAGCTGTCTTTGCCATTCTGAGCACTGCTCTATAATGTTCCTGATAGTGAATATATGATATACACATCTTCTGTTCTTTCTAAATCCTGCTTGTTCTTTCCTCAGTTTGTGGTCTACTGCCTTTGAAATTGTCCCCTCCCCTCTACAATGCATTTTAGGCAAATACTTAGTTGACCTAGGGAAGTGGAACGTTTGTCTCAATGACGAATTTGAAAAATAGGGTACCCTTTTGGTTCGGCCATTGCGTTATCAAATAATACGCTGAAGGCGTAGGCGACAACTTACGATTCTCGCCGAAACTTTTTAGTACTATCTTATCTTTGACTTTATGCACTATACTGTTATAATCTAATTTAGATAGTGTATTTAGAAGCTTACCACAAATACACGAGAGAAAAAAAAAGGGTTGAAAACAAGAAGATAATATGTAAACTGCAAGAAAAAAGAAGGCACAGATGAATGTCGCTGTTGTTGTTTTCGTCTGCTTTGTTGCTGTAATACCCTGTTCAACCTGAAAGTTGGTTATAATTGGGGTATATATTGCGTTTAGTTTCTTCGGTGCTAGCCTGTTGTTAGTCCTGAAAAGGACAGGTCCTAAAAAGGACCACTAGCTGACTGTCTGGTTACCTCTTCGTTGCTTGTCTGTCGTGGCGTGTTTATGGTGTTCATTTCCTGCCTTCCTATCTGGCTTGTGTCGTTTTGTTAGTTTTTGCGTTCCTAGTTTCTGTTTCTCTTGTCTTCCTGCTTTCCTGTATCTGTAGTAGTGCTTTTTCTATTATTGCTGGTAGAAGTTTTTCAAGTGTTTCTTCGATGACTTCTTCGTTTGATTGCTCGTTTGTTTTGGTCGCTCTTGTGTTTGATGTCATTTCCTCAATGGCTCTTCGCTCTGTTTCGATTCTCTTGAGGATTTTTGAGTTTTCTTCCTTCAGTTCTGTCAGCCTCTTTACATCTGCTTCTATCTGCTGCTGAATGCTTTTCATCATTTCTCTGACGTTCTGTAGATCTATTAGTCTTCACCGCTGTCCTTTTCGTCTTCGGGAGCCTGCTTGCTTCTGTTTTCGACCTGGAGTTTCATTTTCAATTGTTTGACTTCAGCGGTCAGCTGGTGTAGCTGTCGTCTGTCAATCGTGCGTTGTTTTTCTGCAACATCCGCTGCCACTCTGTGTTTTGCCTCCTTGAAGGGGATGTTTTTGGAAACCGCTTCCTCCAGGATGCTCTTTGTTTCCTGAAACATCGGGCAGCCTCGGTATCTAGCCCCGTGGTTTCCGAGGCAGTTTGCACAGGTGCGGTTTGAGTTTATTGCTTTGTAGTTGTGGTCCTCCTTCGCCTTGGGACAGTCGCGATATAGGTGGCCACCCGCACAATATCGACAGACTGCATCTCTCCTGCACGTTTTCTTTGTGTGTGAGAACTGCTGGCAGTTGGAGCACTGCATCACCGGAGGGATATATGCCTCTGTCCTCTTTGATGTCTCTTTGAGTGTCAGTCTTTCAGGTCTTGTCACTCCTTCAATAGTAACTACCACCAGATTGGTATCTTTTCCATTCCATGTCCTTAACCTCTCCACCTGTATGACCTGGGCACCTGTGTTTTCAGTCTGTAGGCAACCCTGGACTTCGCTAGCGGACCATCTTGTATCCACCCCTCTTATAACCATTTTCTTTGTTGTCTTGCTGGTCTCCATCACTACTTTTATCTGGTGAGGTAGCATGAATTCTTTCGGTCCGGCCTCCAGTTCTGTCATCAGTGAAGTTGTCTTATCCGTGTTGTTGAGCGAAAGCACAACTCCCTTTTCGTGCCTCCGTACCTTAGAGATGCTTCTCCTGCCAGTTATTGTCTCTAGGATGCTGATCACTTTGTCATCTGGTAGGGCCCTGAGTGAGGCCTCACCTCCAGACATCTGTGTGATCTTAACAATCCTCTCCTGTAATGCCCTGTGACAACCGGCACTGCTCGGCCTGTGCAGGCGACACGCTCCGACTTCCGTCTGCGTTGGAGTGCGTGGTGTGTAGGACGGTCTCACGTTCTGATTTGTTGACTCCTGATCACGTTCTGTAGTTGCTGTCGAATCACTACACACTGGAGCCTCTACTATGACGTCTTGCCTTAGTGGTGTTTTCATCGTCTTCGGAGTCAGGAGCAGCCTCACTGGGGCAGCCATAGCTTTAGATTCGGCATCGTGTGGTGGTGTCATCGGTGTTTGGTGTAGCTTCTCTGTGGTAGACAGGGTTTCTGCTGACGATTCGGGTATGTGCGGTGGTAGCCCCATGGTTCTAGGCTCCTGTCTTCTTTTCTCTCTTCTTTCCTGCATCTGTTTTATCTGTTGAAACGCTCTCATCATTTCTTCACGTTCTGGGTCTTCATCATCTAGGCCCCTTTTCTCTATTCTTTCCATCATCTGCTCCAACTGTTGTAACGCTCTCTTTATTTCTTCACGTTCTGGGTCTTCATCATCAAGGTCAGTACCGTTTGCTTCTGCTCCCTCCTCTGCCTCGCAAGGATTCGGGCCACTCAGGCTCTCAGTCGGGTCGATACACGTCGCAGCTAACTCCGTCGTCGTGTCAAGAGATGGAGAAGGATCGGTCCCGGCACGAGTACTTGGGGCAGTCTTGCTTTCTGGCTGTCTGTCTTTGTTGCTTGTGGCTTTGTTATTCCCCTGGCTGTTCTGCGCTGGTGGGCTGGTGTAGACCTTCCTCTTTTTTGCGTGTGGTTTATTTCTGGCCATTTTGACGATAAATGCGATCTTGTCTCGAATAGTGGCGTCCTGAGAAGGACGTTGGTGTCTTGTTCGCTGGTTATCGATCGGTGGTGTCGGAGGAAAATGTGATGAATGTCGCCATCTACAGCCTCGTATATGAGATGGCCGGAAATACGCACATTACAATGACGTCATTGGTTTAGGTTGTGATTGTCACCAGTGTTGCCACAGCTGGGTATTTTACTAGATCTGGGTTTTTTTTTGGCTTCCGTCTGGTATCTAGGTATTTTGTTTCCAAATCTGCATTTCATCATCATGTGACGTATTCTTTCCAGAACGTTGTCTCCATTACAGCTGCTCTGAACGCATCACGATTCTGGGCAAGTCGACCTGCATCAGCCAAAGACAAGTTCAGACTCTCTGTGATGTCCTGGGTCCACCGTCGTCTAGGTCGACCCCTTCCCATTTTTCCATTTATCTGGGTATATTTGACAATTGGCATTTACAATGTATGTATATTCTGTGCACTGAGCATTTTACATTATATTTATATTATAATTAAATGTAAAAAATTATGTGCTATATATTTTTGATTCCACTAATTCTTGTTTTTAACCACATCAGTGACGTTGTTTTTTGACTCGTTTACATCAGCTATCTATTTCCCGTTATTCTGTTAATAGCTGTCATCTACAATACTCAGTTATTTTTGTGATGTGTTTTAAAGTATTCTTTTTAAATTTTACACTTAAGCAGATAAAGAGCATATTGTTTTTTTTTGTGTCAAAAAATAATTAAAATTATAAAATGAGCGATGATGAAGGTACGCTACGTAGTTGTAGCAGCATGACGACACACACGCCACCGCATAAAAAAGTGGTCATGGTATCAGCAGGCTTTTTGTGAGGAATGGCTAACAGACAGCTGACAAGTGACAATTTTCAACAGTAACAAGTTACCACTAACATTTTTTATTTGATTTGAGGAACATTTGATTAATTTAACTACTGTAAGTATGTTACTGTTAAAATATCTCATTTTCAAGAATTCATGTATTGGGGTGTTAATAAAATCATTTTTATATAATTGTGAATTTTTGGTAATAAAAAATAAAATAAAAATGAAGAAATAAATAAAAATTGGTAGCACACAGCTTATTTGTGCTAAAGTTGCACTAAAAGATTGTGTAAGCAACGTCTATCCCGTGTATTTGAGGCATAAAATAATCTGGGTATTTCTGGGTTTTTTAAAGAAGAAAATCTGGGTTTATCGCTAGAACATGAGTGGCAACCTTGATTGTCACCTTTTTCGGAAGTAGCGCTTAGCCGTTAGCCACTTCCTCTGAACTTGGTAATCGATATTAGTTATTAAAAAAAAGAAATGGCGCTAAACTAATGTAACATGTACACATAATGTCGGGTCATTTTATTTTCACAGATAATGCCTCATTTATCATTCCTTATTTAATTAAAAGAATGTAATGTAATCATTTCATAACGAATGAATAGTCCTGCTTTCTTGCTTCTGCGGTTAATATATTCCTTTTAACGATATCACAACGACGTAGTATCGATGTATTGCGATTATATGTCATGGTATCGAAGGTGCATGTTTAAGTCTTAGCGATTTAAATCAGCAAAAGTGAAATCCTCGTGGACTGTACGGAGGACTGGTCAACAGTATAAGGTACCAAATGTTGCTTAACTATCTTAACTATACTTATCAAGTATTTGCAAGCTGTTCAAGTGCGTGGTGATTATTTAGGTGCATATATATGGACGTTACACTACTGCAAAGTAGGCTATCATAACTTTGTGTAGGCAACGGACTCGAAGCGTCCCAGGTTCATATGCTTTGTTAAAAGCAGCGAAAGATGAAACGCAAACAATTAGGGGGGCCTACAATGAAGTTTAAAATTTTTTTTTTTTGGTTTCTTAAACAATAAGCTAAATTTAGCTGATGATCATGAAAGAATTATCTGTAATGCCACTGCGTGTAGGCCTAATGGTGATCATCTTAAACTTCTTTCCAAGAAATCAGCACTTTCGTTATGCTGACAACAAAGGGCTTACATTCTGAAAGTGAAAGTTCAGCCAGTAGGTCTACCCTATATTTAAATTATGTGTCAGCCATGTCATTCTTGTAAGTGGTGGGTGAAATTGAAGATGAAATGCAGTTATTTGAAATTATAAAAAGGTTTATAACGGTTTTAAAATTCACAGATAGGGCCTAGGCTATGTCATAAGTTTTGTCCAAAATGTTCAGACTTTACAACAATCAGCTTGGTGAGTTGCATAATTAAAATGCTGCTCAGCATCACACAGGAAGGAATATTAAGTAGGCCTAAAATATACAACAGTGATTAGGCCTACTGTGCGGTTGTAATCTTGTTGCAACCAGGGTTAAGGTTTAGTTTATTAGTAGGTCTAGTGTAATAAATTAAGAGTGCAATTAAATGTTTAGTAGACAACATCATAGCTGCAAACTCGGAACTGAACCCAAACCTGGTTGAAACTAATAGTGGGACATGCTTCGATACTGCCTTAAAAAATTCAGAGACGTAGGTAATAAGCAGTTAGGAATCTTCTTCTTCTTCCTCGTTCGTCCTGAAAAGGACGGTGGTTGCGTTGTGTCTGTTTACGCCTAAGCTGTGATATCTGCACCTTTCGGTCGACACATCCAACTTCTGCACGTCATTTTTTAGGACCGGGTTTGCCTTCCCATTGCGATCCACACTCGCTCAGCCAGACTGCACTGCTGCAGACTGTTTCCAGGACCACCACGTGGAGGTGGAGTGCAGTCTTGACCAGCTCTGATTCGCTGGTCCTGACGCAGGCAGTCAAGCTATGAGTCGCTGACTGCGGTCTCTATTGCTGCGTCTGTGGGTCCCAGTTAGGAATCTTAACCATAACAACGTGAGTAACTTATGTGGATGGCGTAGAAGAACAAGGCCTGTTGTTCTTTATTTCAGCCCCCAAACCTGTTTATGGAAAAATGACTGACTGCACACAAAATTGTGATTCTGCTAATTGAAGTTCAAGAAGAATAGTTTGGTATTAATAGAACAGTAGAGTTTAAGAATATTGTGCATAAGTGTGGTGGGTTTTGATGTTAATAAGGTTGATGTATGGTAAAGTTGTACTTGAGTGAGGTCAATCTGTGAAGGTCTCTGATGTAGACAATTTATTGCTGTGTTTCAGAGCACCTTGCTGATACCACCTACGATCTCACTCCAAGTTATATTTTGGCCTAGTATGATTGAGAGCTATGTTTAGTGTCTAGGGTAATGTAAGAGTGATGTTAAAGAACCTCAATACAAAAACATACACATACATATACTAAGTACTATGATAAACTCAACTAACTCCAGTTGTTAAATTTTATATTTTAAAATTTCTTTTGTTAATCTTTATTGGTCCTGAGCCTAAAGTTGTTTTGGTCAGGACTTCCTCTCAAATGAGAATCAATTTAGATAGATAGATATAATTACACATATATATATATATATATATATATATATATATATATATATATATATATATATATATATATATATATATATATATATATATATATATATATATAGCCTATAGATATATAGATATTTACATAAAAAGGACAATATGTCCAACGTACATTGTCACAAATTTCCAATTAATGTTAATTACTCTATTTTATATAACTGGTACTTGGAGGCAGGTTGGGGATTTTCGTCATCCCAAAGTTCTTTTGTTTATTTATGATTATTTATTTTATTCTTTGGGAGGAAAATTTAGTTATACACAGGAGATCTTTCACAGTCACTGATAAGTTGTCCCAGGCCAGATATTAAGACTTATCTGGACCCTGGAATCACAGCAGTTGTAGTTGGTTTAGCCAAACACTTCAGTCTCCTCTGGTCTTGAATTTCCTTACTATAAGCAGGTACCAGAGACTCTTAGAATTCATGCAGAATTCCTCAATCAGCAATTACCAGCACCAGACACGTGCCAGCAGAAACCCCTGTAAATGCAAGTTATGTTTCTGTCTTAATATCAAACTAATTCCTCCCAATGTACATGTAATAATAAATTCAATATAAAAGAACTTGGTCAGCTCTCTCTGACTAACCTGACTTCTCCACTGTAGTTTGATGGAACAAAGGGTACCAGTTTTCTTTTCTTTTCCCTAATGGCTGCTACGCCTCTATCATTCCAGCAGTAATCTTTTTCCATACAATAAGATAGGTGTAATGTT
>JAMPIV010006240.1:0-109490 GCA_024509875.1 Oreohelix idahoensis
ACACTTAGGGCCACACGAAATAACAAAGACGTTCAAGAGAGAAAAGAAAACAGTTTCACAAGCAGTACGGAAGACAAGACAGGAAGAAGTATGTACAGTGCATGAAAAGTACAAGTTTATCATCAAATTTGAATCTGATTCGTCAAGTGCAGAAGATAGTGTTATGGACTCTGACGAATATGCAGAAGGATACTTGTCAGACGAGCTCGATCATACAACAGACGACGACGGAAATAGATATTACTGGCCGATAATCTAGAAAAGTAATCCTGGATGTATAAATCGGATCAAGACGAAGAAAATTTGCAAAATGGTTGAACCAAGTGTAAAGGAGCTAAAGAAGGCAATAAAAGATATCCTAAGAGGATCCGATCTTAACATCATGACACACAGAAGACGCGAGAATTGCTGGAAACAAGGTTTGATACAGACTTATCAGAAAGGCAAGAAGAGTGCGCAAACTTGTGATGGAAGTGAGGGATACAGGCAAAATTTACCACCGACACAATACGCCCATGACGACCTCTACTAGACCAGTCAGAAAAGCTACTTTACATTACCAACCCTCCAGTACCACTTCATCAGAAACGTCAGACTCAGAAACGTCAGACTCTGATTTAGACCAAAATGATCCTCCGCCCATGCCACCCACAGATGCCATACAAAAACTAGTACGAGAAAGAGTTTCTTCTGAAAGTGAAGATGATATTCCCCCAGCGGAGCTACGCCAACGCCTTCAATATCGCGACTCACGCATACAGAATGAATCAAAAAGACCGCCTACATCACAAGAAGGAAATGTTTCGTCCGCTTTTATTCACACTCAAACCTACTCACGTTGTGAACCATCGTCAGCCGAAATTTATCATACCCCCAGTTCCGGTGGAATAGCAGTGACAACAAATTAGTAATACACTGCAAGAAAACAGTCGTTTCTCCTGAAAAGACAGATCCTGATTACACTACCCCGACACAGTTTACAGAAGCATCCACAAGTAATTTTAATCGAGATGAAGGAGAAGTAAAAACAAGGAGCAGCATTTTAACCCTGAGACAGCATCACATTACCCAAACGAACCTGATGACGACACGATGTCATACTTATATCAGCAGGAGACTGATATTGATACACTAGACTCAGCTAGCAGTCTGGAATCCGTGGACAGCGCCCCACCCTTAGCAGTTCACACCACTGTGAAACGCCCGTACCTTCCTGAATCTGATGAATCACCTCCTAGAACCAAGTTTGTCAAACTACCACAGGCACATGTGAGAAGACAGATCCGGACCAAACGTAGTCACGTTTCCAAAAACAAAGAAGCTTCGCCAGCCACGCCCACCCCAGCTACATTGCAATCATCAACGATTTCTTCAGCTCCCCAACAAACAATCAACGCTATGTCACACTGTGTTCCACCACACAGTACGATGCTCGCCTAACCAGCAGAGAGATTGCAATGCTGAAAATGGTGAAGGAACGCAAGGAGATTTTACATTTTTTTTTTTCTGTGATACGTCTCTGTGACCGTCGGTCGGTTACAGTATTTTTTTTTTTTTTGAGAGTGCAAATCGTTCCCCGGACGTAATGTCTTTTTCAGATTGTGAAGTGACAGTTCCCCTGATGATCCAGTACTAGCATGAGATGTCACAGCCACACCTAGAAGAAATATCCTCCCCGGACAGGTCACCGCTGATGATCAGATCACCCCCGGAAGGAATCCGAAAGTTGTATATTCTTGTTTGTAAATGTAAACTACTAACACCTGTTCACTCCCACATCACCATACTTCATGTTACACATTTATGCCATATGATCATGATCAATAAAGATTAAAACAAGCAGTTTAGTTGGTAAGAAAATTATGCATTTCCACAGGTATAGAAGCTCAATAGTTGCACAGCCACAATTATTAATAAGAGACAGTTTTGATGTTCCATTTTCAAATTGCAGGACCTTAGAGTCCAATCGCATGTATTGCACAAATATTTAGTCATGCTAATGATCTACACATTGAGAATTTATCATCTTCCATTTTTCGCCCTTACTTTTTCCTTGCTGTTCCAGAGATCAAGTTTTTCTTTCCACATGCATCTTTGCATATTCAAGCAGGCACTTTCCACATTACACTGATTGTCATTCTGTTACTTACCATCGATGCGTCCTCCTACCGATGATCTATATATATATATCCAGTAAATTCATCTATACCTGTCATTTTTTCCATTACAGGGATGCTGTCATATTGTTCTTTAACAGAATGTATGGACCATGTTGTCAAAGTTCATAAATATGTTATCATAGTATGCTATTTTTCTGCACAGAAATTTTTTGAATGTACACCACGAAATTTTGGGTATTGTAAATTTTTTTTGTTACCATCACTAAAGTCTATACTGCTTATGTAATGGCCATGTATATTTTTGATCAAAATAGAGAAGTTCCATCACTTTGAAAGTTTTTTTTAAAGAAAATTGTGTATGATGATATTGTTAAAATATTAGCCATTTCAAATGATTGTACATCCAATATTTGAATTTACTACTACTAGAATTTGTCCACCCCCTATCTTACTCGTTTCCTTTTCTCCCTCCGAGAAAATATCTCTGAACTTATAGACACGTGTGTTTTAAATCTAATTTATAACGGAGCGGTGAAGAGGTCCTACTTTAAACACGTGTTAGATATCTTCTTCTTCTTCCTTCTTCCTCGTTCGCCCTGAAAAGGACGGTGGTTGCGTTGTGTCTGTTTACGCCGTAGCTGTGATATCTGCACCTTTCGGTCGACACATCCGACTTCAGCACGGCATTTTTTAGGGACCGGGTTTTCCTTCCCATTTCGATCCGTACTTGCTCAGCCTGACTGCACTGCTGCAGACGGTTTCCAGGACCACCACGTGGAGGTGAAGTACGGTCTTGACCAGCTCTGGTTCGCTGGTCCTGATGCAAGCAGTCAAGCTATAATTTGGTCAAATGTTTATATTTCTTTCCTAAATAAATCTAGGCTGATCAACCTGAGTACTAGCGGCTTTTTATGGCCATATGAACTTATGATCATACGAACTTATAATATTATAAGCATCCAGGGATATTTAATATTGATGAGCTTCTTGCTGTGACCCGTGTGGTCCAATTTTCCTCATTATCATGATAGAAACCAGAATAGAAAAATTAAATTACAATATTAACTGGACAAGAACTATTACCAGATTTACTTATATCAATCCCATCAGCCAGTTGTGACGAAATATATTGTCAGCAGCATTTGTGTAACTTAACCTAGCGTCTCAGCCACCTGAGGCTAAACAGCATAGGAACTATATATATATATATATATATATATATATATATATATATATATATATATATATATATATATATATATATATATATATATATATATATATATATATATATATATATATATATATATATATATATATATATATATATATATATATATATATATATATATGTATATATATATATATATATATATATATATATATATATATATATATATATATATATATATATATATATGTATGTATATGTATGTATATATGTATATATATATGTATATATATATATATATGTATATGTATATATATATATATCTATGTATATATATATATCTATGTATATATATCTATATATACATAGATATATATACATAGATATATATATATCTATACATATATATATATATATATATATATATATATATATATATATATATATATATATATATATGTATATGTATATGTATATGTATATGTATGTATATATATATATATATATATATATATATATATATATATATATATATATATATATATATATATATATATATATACATGTTCTATTCATCCTACGTCGGCGATCACCACGCATGAACCTTACTCCAACCAACTGAAGGCATAGATAACTTATTGTATCCAGGACAAATTAAATCACCGACTCTAGCGACTCCCGTGAAATTTGCAGTCAGCAACTACGGCAAGTCTGGTGCTGGATTTGGCAAAACTTAAATTTACACTAAATAGTCTTATTACTTATTAGTGTATTTCCTTGGGATGCCTGCGACAACTACTGGGGTAAGCAAAAATCTGAAAGTGGCCACTGAATGGGTGTGAATTGAATGAACGGAGAAAGAAACTTATGTTTTTCTTTTGTTAACATCATATACTTATGTATATTCTTCTTTCTTTTTTTATCTCACAAATCTGAGTAGTCACGGGATAGATTACATTAGGAACCTATTCTTTTTCCATACTGACTATTTCATAACATGTTGTTAACTTTTGATCTTTTGGGTTAATTAACCTCTGTTGGGATCGTCTTTTCTTTTCCTTTACCAGAGGGGGAAAACCTATTTGATTAATTTCTTCTTTTGCAATTTTGTCTGTAAACCATGATCTAGTGATGTATATGCTTATTGTTGTGATCTTCTATTGATAATAAACTTTATTAAACATTTAGTTATCGTGTCGGTCAACCCCTATCCATTATATGTTATTCATTGTTTGTTTTCACGTTCGTGCGTGTTTGTCACAGAATTGTGTGCATGTGAGTGCAGTGTAAATTGTATTTTCGTACAAGGAGAGAAAGTGCGTCTGATTTAATTATCGTCGTCCAGATAGGCTGGATTAGATAAATTATTCTATCCAGAGACTGTCCTTTCTCTTACACGATCGCCTCGTGATAAAACTATTTCTTACCTCTTACTTTCACATTGTCATCACTATCACCTCTGCTCAGACAGGGCTATAAACATCTATTACCTATCTGATAAAATCTACGACACTAACATCACCAGTAAATACTTCAGACACCATTAATATACCTTCCACACACCAACAGCAGATTCTCCACATAATACCAAAAGATCGTCTGCACGTTATAAATAGATCCTCCACAAAACACAGGTAAGACCTCAACATACCAGCAGTAGATGCTTCCCACACCATCAGTCAATCCTTCCCCAAACACTAACAGCAGATTATCACATGCCGTCAGCAGACAGTTCACACACCATCAATAGACCTTCCATACACAGCAGATTATCTACACACCACCAATAGATCGTCTGCACGTTACTAATAGATCCTCCGCAAACCATAGGCAAATCCTCCACGCATTGCCAGTAGATCTTTCACATACCACCAATAGATACTTCACGTACCATCAGTCAATCCTACCCAAACACAAGCAGCAGATTCTCCATACACCACTAATAGATCGTCTGCACATAAGCAATAGATCCTCTACTAACCACAGGTAATCACCCACATACTGTTAGGAGGTTTTTTTCACACACCACATGTGACGATTGTACCAGGGCTTGAGATCCACTGGCCTGATCGTGCTACTGTTTATTGCACCCAGTGAATTTTATCAACCCAATTTATCGCTTGCTTAAAATAAAATCCGGAATAAGTCGCCAATCCCTAGCTTGAAAGGCATATTAGAATTATTAAAACATAGTCCTCGAACCATTAACTGGATGTAAGCGTCTTACTAGATTACTTTTTCTTTTTAAGCGCAAGAGTTGAGATCACAAAATCACTGACACCAGTAAACAGCTCGCGTCGTTTCCCGTTAACATATAGACATTCCTAGTTTTGGCGAGAATGGAAATCTATGCTGCACTGTGTGGCAGTAAGGGAAAGAAGAATCAGAAGTCTAACATGAGTTGGTATAGACGAGGTAGAAAAAAAGGGATGTACGGAAATGGTGCGCATAGAAAGGGTCAAAACAGAAAGAGGTTAAGCACGTTTTTCTCTGCATCTGGCGTGAGAGACGTCGGGACAGAAGCAGGGCAGCCATATTGAAGGCGACCACTAGTTAAAGGAGACTATGTATTGTTTCTTAGATATCCCAAGTCCGGGTTGTGTAGACATAAGCCTCCATAGATAGAAAGGCTGATGAGTTCCGACAATAGTACAAGGAGGAAGGAGCGGTGAAGCTGAAGGAAGGAAGGGTACGTAGGGTAAACTAGTTATGACAATTCGATGGTGGATAAGTGTACTAAGATAGCGGCCGCCATAATCAGGAAAAGTTACATTCCCCGGAGTCGGTCCGGTATAACTATCTCAATAACCTGAGCGCATTCCAATAATATACCTGTCTCAAAGGGACAATATGCATAAGACAGTGACATTCTGAATTACATTGGTGTATGGAAGCTAACATTGTTCAAGAGAGGAGAGTCTTATGGACCCAGATTGTTGGAGGGGTCTCCGACGACAACTGTATCTTCTTGTATTTACTATTTTACCGCAGAAAAGAGGACATAATGTGTCAGAAATTAACACTGACATCGCGAGATTTCTTTCTGATTCACCTGATCTACGATTCCTGCACAAATTCAAAATTTCTGGAGAAAACAAAATCATTGCTGTTGCTGAGGTTTTTAACACCACGGAACTAGAGCGCATCATTGAAAGAGTGAGCCGACTCGCGGCTGTGGACAATACTAGAATGCCTATGATCACCTATGAGAGGTTTGCAAGAAATCTAGGAGTCTCTGATGAACTTACCCAACCCGTCAACGTTACCATAGAGAGAGAAAAACTTTATTACCTGCGGGAATTAAATAACTATTATGGCAACACGACTGCAGAGTACCGGGTAGGCTCGAAATTAGAAGCAGAAAGCCTTTTATTCTTGATAAGGTCAGGTGTAAAAGTAGTGGGATACAAAATTCTTGCTGAAAGAGAGGAGCATTTTTTCGCGAACTTCGCCAGCACTGAAGACTTGGATGCTCTTATATCCCAGCTTCCTATTGTTGAATTATTTGGCTCCAGTATTCATTTGACGGCTGAGGGAATGCAGTTCCCCGATGATTATACAGCAGGAGTTACCTGGACCAACGATGACTAACCCAAAGTTGTCTGTTTGTTGTTGTTTTTGCGCCACGCAGCAACCACTAAAATCAGTAGGCTCACGGGTACTAACATTTATTTCTTCTGAACTGACAAAAACTCTTGAAAGCCTTTGTTCACAAAATAAGTATTTATAATGAATTAGTTTCCATATAACACTGTAAAGTGGCTAACATACAGTTAGAGTAACCATTTATCTCAAGCTTTTGTCATAAACCAGTCCATTTAGAATATTACAATAAAGAGAAGAAATCATCACAGCAATCAAAGGGTTAAAGAACGGTAAAGCTTCGGGTCATGATAACTTAAATGCAGAGCTATTTAAGACAGACCCTGAGCTACCAGCAGAACTATTAGAACCACTATTTGCACAAGTGTGGAAAACGGGAACAACACCATCAGAGTGGAACAAAGGAATAATTGTCAAATTGCCCAAGAAGGGAGATCTTTCAGACTGCAATAATTGGAGAGGAATCACTCTTCTCTCAGTTCCCAGCAAAATACTAGGCAGGATAATTATACAGAGAATTTCAAAGGCAGTAGACTGCAAACTGAGGAAAGAACAAGCAGGATTTAGAAAGAATAGAAGATGTGTAGACCATATATTCACTCTCAGGAACATTATAGAGCAGTGCTCAGAATGGCAAAGACAGCTTTACATAAATTTTGTTGATTTTGAAAAGGCTTTTGACAGCATACATAGGGACAGTTTATGGAAAATACTGAGGGCTTATGGAATTCCAAGCTGCATAGTGTCAATCATAAAAAGCCTCTATGCCAACTTTACGTGTAGTGTTGGGCAGAGCAACCTAACCTTCGAGGTGAAGACAGGAGTACGACAGGTATGCCCCTTATCAACCACTCTATTTTTAACAGTCATAGACTGGGTGATGCGCCAGACAACAGAGGGCAGTCCAAGAGGAATAAGATGGACTACATTTTCAACATTGGAAGATCTGGAATATGCAGATGACATTGCACTGCTGGCACATTCACATCAACACATCCAGGAAAAAACGGATAGACTTAATAAATTTAGCCAGCAGGTGGGCTTGAACATCAATTTAAAGAAGTCTGAGGTCATGACGCTCAATGTGAGCAACCCTGAGCCCATATCAGTAAGGAATCAGCAACTGGTACAGACAGATACCTTCACATACCTAGGAAGCATAGTAACACCAGACGGTGGGGCAGGCAAAGACATCAACATCAGAATGAATAAGGCAAGAACAGCCTTCTTTAGCCTAAATAACATCTGGAAGTCCTCCCAATAGAGCACAAGCACAAAATTAAGATTATACCAGAGTTGCGTGCTTTCTGTGCTTCTCTATGGTGCGGAATGCTGGAGAGTCACAGAGAAGGAAATGTCAAAATTGTCCTCTTTTCACACAACATGCCTAAGACAAATTCACCGAATCTTTTGGCCGAATACCATCACCAACCAAGATCTGCTTACTCGAAGCAAGCAAGAGGACATGCATACCATCATAGCTGGCAGACGCTGGAGCTGGGTTGGTCATGTCCTCAGAAGAGACCACGATGCCATCACAAGAACAGCTATGCTTTGGACCCCTGAAGGAAAGCGAAAGAGAGGCCGACCAAAAACAACTTGGCGGAGGACTGTGGAGGCTGAGATGCAAAGAATGAACCAGAGTTGGGGCACTGTACGAAGGATGGCCACCGACCGTGCAAAGTGGAATCAATTTGTTGTTGCCCTACAAGACGCCACTAGGCGTGATGGCCACTGACTGCTTTGACGGTCGGTGGCTAAGGATCGAAGAAGAAGAAGAAGAATAAAGTAATGGATTGTGCATTTTTAATCTCGTCACAGTGGATAAGAACAACTACAACCTTTGATCTTGTAAAACGTTAGAATCGGTTTTAATTTTTTTTGTGTTTTTTTTTTTCGTAATTTAAAATCTCTTTTCCTTGTAGATATTTGTTTCATTGCTTAGCAGAATTTTTAGGAAATGTTATTTCAGAAATTATCCTATTTGCAAAAACATATTTCTTATTAATATCATGAAGGTTAGTTAAATTTCTTGTTTTTTATTTAAATAAATTCCGATATTGCTGCAAATTGTACTGTAATAGCAAAAAATAAATTGATGCAAAGATCGTGTTTATTATATGTACAGAATACGCTAAAGATATATTTTGTTTGTCTGTTTGTGTGTTTGTTCCTGTGACAGTACGGACAACACTAACGCAAGTTATCACGTTAGTATTAGAAATAAAGTCTAACAGACCGACGTACTTGAACAAGACTAGCAAGTATAAGCACTAGTCAAGATAAGATAACTCTTAGAAATTAATAGTTAGCTCCTCTTAATTAATAGGCGAAGACCTAGGCATTGTTGACACTTGAGTGAGTGTGTACAGAAAGCTTTGCACGGGTTCGAGTACTTTCATAAGAAGAGTCGAGAACTAGCTTCCGAGCGAGACACATCAGTCTTGCAGATCGGTGAGTTTTCCTTGTTAGAAGTTGAGAACTATCCCTTTCTGGAAGTGGAACCTTTTTACACGACTAAGTTAAGATATTATGTTGGAAGAATTGTATACGGTTTGTACCTCTCGTTATGTTGTGTGAACATTTTGATAACTTTTATCTATGAAATTACAAAGAGTAAGTAGAAGCCACCATTGTTTACAAATGACATGGGACAGTATTTCATTGAGGCTGTCGTTTTATACAAGGAACAATGCTCTTTTTGATTGTGAACGTTCTGACCGTCAGTAGTCAGGGTATTGAGTTGTGTCAATTATATGAACCTTGTAGTCCAGTTGGACTTGTAAATAAAACGGATTGTTTATAAAACCAGTGAGTTATTGGATAAGCACGTTGTAGTGGAAGGTAGCAAGGAGAATAGATAACGTGACAGCCTGTGGTGAGTAATAAGAACTTGGGTTGCAATAATCTTTCCTTCGGGTACTAACAGCTCTGGTGGTAACCAGTTACACTCGAGAGATTTCTCACAACGATCACCAAAACCTAACCACCTGTCTCATAACACAAAATGGTGACATATGATTTATGAATGTTATCTAACGGCCATTTGAGATCAAAACTTCTCTCCTCTGTCACACATAGTCAAAATAGTGCCGCTCCCTGTGACATTCCTTTGTTTTTTGTTTTTGTTTTGATTTGTGTGTCTCGTACAGTTTATTCTCCGCTGCCATTATTGAAAAGTGAGAAAAGGATTGTATGTAACGTCAATATAAAAGAAACAAAAACACATTGCCTGCTAAGAACTGAACATCTTTACTGTCATTGTAAAACATGGTGCATGACCAAAGCACGTGAGAAGAATTCACATCCTGCGAGATGAGATCAGAAGAGATGCTTAAAAAAAGCCATTAATGTTACAAGGAGAGATAGAATGAAAAGGATGACATAAGAAAATTCGTAGAAACTGGGTGATTATAACCTAAAACAATAAACATTTCAATTCTGGAAATGTAATAGAGATGTCTATTTCCCATTCACAGTTATTGCCTGATTATTTCTCAATAAAAACATCTCTTTCTTTTTCTGGAAACTATTCATGTTGTCTTATTAAACTATCACTCATTCACTGTCGGTGATAATAATATTAATCTGAATTGTATTGACTCAAAAATCAAGTGATTCATTCGTTCTAATACAATCTCACAGTCAGAGCATGATATATTTTTTTATGTTCCTTACATAAAAAATACATTGTTATAACTGAAAGCGTTTTAATAATTTTTCCACGCTTACATACTGTCATACTGTGTAGAGTAAATAGTAATGTCGCCATCACAGTTTGTTAAAGGAAAACAATCCTGCCACACCACCCAACAGAAACCTGACAAAAAATATTTCTAAAAGGGGATCAGGAAAACTAATAATCTGTAATAATTTGACACTATGTTGCAGAACTTTCACGATTTAGATATAATATTAATGCATTCTTCAGTTTTCCGTCTATTGCTAACATAACATTTACATCTGACATGGGGATGAACATTCATTAAAAAGAGATAACTTCAACACAAATTTATCTTTATAAGGGTAATATAGTCCTAAGGTTGCTGAACGTTTAATTTCGTTCTTTTTTTCAGAATGAAAAGAAAAACGTAGAAAAACATTTTCAAGTATAGATTACACGGAAAAATGAACAGACGAAGCTGAACAAAAAGATGTGGTATACTAAAATATAAGAAAGGACACCATCCTGGCAAAAAATTTAAAAATTAGGAAACCTACCCACCACAAAAACATTTCTAGACTGTGTGATTCCTGTGTACACACATTGGGATCCTCACCGGTGCTACGTAGTTCGTGTACTGTGCTAAGACCTTCCTTGTGTGATCTAAGACAGGAGATCGGAGCACTTATGGAGTCGTCGGTGTGCAAAAAAATGGTCCTTAACACCAAACCAAACCAAATTAAGAAAGAGCAGAAATGACAGGACGGGGTCTCAGGAAATGATCCTCAAATGGTACCTCGGGTACCCCTTTGTTCAAAAAGCTTTAACTAATAGATCAGAGCCAGGCTATATAATAATTTTTATTTAATTTTGATAAATTAATATTTCTAAACATCGAATTATTTACTGGCTTATTTCTCAACTATTTTTTCCACTGTGGTGTCTGCCCATGCACACCACATGTTAGATTTATTGAGTTTGAGTCAGTGCTGATAAATGCGGCACTATTTGGAATATTGAAAATAATGCGCACCGGAAAATGACGTAGAAGATTGTTATGTGTATGGCCAAGGTGTTGAGGAAAGCCTTGAGCTTTGTGACAGCTGTTTTTGGCTGTGATTTTATTTAAGTTCCAGTGTGAACCTTTAACGAAGTGTTCACCTTTTTGAAGGATGTGGTTTGTACAAGAGAATGAATACTCTTGAAATAGAATTAATACTGTAAAGATGATGTTTTGTAAATAAGGATTAATCTTGACGAACGCTTATGTATGCTACAAGGGATATAAGTTATTAAAGGATATCGAGTTCGTTTTACAACGGAAGACTGTTTTAGTTCCTCATTGGTGATTGGGTCAGTTAAAGAACCCGCATGTATGTTGTGGAGTATGGAACAAAACTATAATCGTATGTATGTTGTTGTCGTAAATTTATTTTGAGAGAAAAGAGTCGTAGAAATAGTGGTCCGGTTTAGAGTGGAAAATGATGATGGAAAGCTCAGTGATAGAAAATGTAGAGATTTAATAGTTACTTCACAGCGTGCTGGAGGAGAGTAAAGACAGACTTATTTACGACAAATCGTGTCTCTCAATCTTCTCTTTCACTCTCCTGGTCAAACAATTATTTGCCAGTTTTCCAGACTCGCATCTGCGCGCTCACCGATTCGGTGTTTTCAAACACACACACGACGTTGATACAAACTATATTAAACGAATAGGGGAAAAGTTGGGCTTTGGGTATATCCAACACACAGAACTAAATGAGTTTATGTGATTTTATTTACTTTAAACATCAATCACTAAAAATATCAGATATTACATAAATTATCATAAGTACACAAATGCAAATAACAAGTTTGGGAGGGGGTGAAGAAGATTGGTATCGACTAAGCCCTTCCCGCTCATTAGACAAAGACAAACCCAGTCCAGAGATAGATAATATCAGGAACACGGGTACGTTAACCTAACAGTAAAGTTAATTACTCTGAAAGAGGTGTTACCAAGTTAGGTATAAGTGATAGAAAAAAAAAACCTGTTCTTCCCCAGCTGTTCTTCCCTTTACTAAGCAAAGGGAAAGGAGGTGGTTTTTAAACAGAGTTAACAAATTATCAACTATCCCACTTAAAGGAACAATGTAGGGTATACAGAAAAGATATATGTTACCAGGTAAGCAAGTTAACAAAATGGTCACACAAAAGAATTAATTTCCTGTCATTCATACACGCGCTAGCAAAGGCCTTCACTCATCTTGCTCTCACTTACCGATTGTGAAAAAATCTTGCACTCCATAGAATAACACAACAGCAGTCACACCTCAACTAAATGTATGAGTGTTTGTTCAAGTTCTAGCCCCAGATTATCGGGTAGGCGGTCAGCACATAAAAGGATCCCGTAATCGCTGGAAAATGAATCTGTAGTTGTGTCTCTTTTCTTAATAACAGTTTCTATGGGAGGGCACGGTCTCTGATACCGGGGTGAGGATGGTGTGGTCTATTTGGCTATGCCGCTGATAATAAAATTCTTACGCGTGCTGGTACACTTTATCCGTGAGGTATGGTTTAAGTCCAGTGAGAAAACTAAGTCACATCACTGTTCAGGAAATTATGAATTTTCTCTCTGTGTCAGTAAACTAACAAAGCTCGGGCCAGTGTTCTTCTTCCCGTTACGACTTAAGTTGTTTGATGGTGCGTTAAATTTGTCTTTGGGTGTGCTTTCTTTGCTATAAGTTAGATAGCGGAATTCCAAACATAGAATCGCCTCAAAGATTAAAAATTTACACAGTCTCAACAAGTTCTGCGTCAGGGGAACTCTACACACTGTTTATGCTTTGCTTTGCTTAGATTGATTTCTTTATTGCTTTCTTAATGCTGGGATCGCACAGGTTACGATCACTCTGTATGAAAGAAAAAAAAGACATGTAATATACCGAAAACAAAAAACCTTCTAAAGCGCGATGAATTTCCCGTTAAGCCTATAATACACTCGAGTATTTAATTATGTATTTAATAAACACTGCGCGAATTCTAGTGGTTAAAAACCCACATCTATAAAACTAGGACTTAACTGAATTTATTAATTATAAATTCCTTCACGACTTTAAAAGTTAATTTAAGCATCTATTATCTTTTGAAATAATATAATACATAGATCATTATATTTAAAACTGGAACTCTTGAGATGGTTTAATTAAATAGATTTAAATTAACACAAAATCCCTTGAAATAGAATGACTAGACCACTGATCACTTTACACAATATATATTTTACCGCTTTGCACAGAATTAGAAATCACTGCAAATATATATAAAATCCAGGGGAAAATCTATAACAAGATTTCAATAAGCTAGTGCTTCTGTAAAGATCTGGCCAGCGAGTGATAACGTGTCTAGTTCTTCATGGTCTATTTAGCTAAAATGAAATGTAAGTTGAGTGGGACATGATAAACTTGACAACTTATTTGATCTCACGAACTTTTGGGGATCTGACCGCCAAATCAAGAGAAGAAGCCGCCCCCTGGTCTTCGTATCCGCTCGCTGCTGCCCGTTTCGCTTTCCCCCGTTCGCTCGGTTCCTCGATTGACACCGAGACGCGAAATTAGCGGCAAGCAACTGCGTCTCGTATCAGGGAAAACTACTGTCTTTGATAGCGCCGATAGTCTCCCCTAAGATCTCTCGGTCTGTCTCTTTGATCTCGTCGCTGTATCCTACATGAGTCCCGGTGGAATGCGTTCTGGCAAACGAAAAGTTACAACAAATGTTCAGGGGTTCTAATGTTATGAAAAGCTAAAGGTCCCTTTAAATCATCCATCATATCAGGGAAAATTCACTAGTCAAACTAGACGTACGTCACAATCGTCCCCACTTTTAGACATGAAACCATTTTTCATGTTTTCATTTTTGACAATGGAGGTGACCTGATTGGTGATTTTAGGATGAGTGGTATCTTCAGTTTGCTCTTCTTCCTCTGTAGACCAGTTTCTACTCAGGAAATCAGCCCCGACATTCTGTCTTGCCGGAATATATTCCACTTTGAAAGAATAAACGCTTAAAAGAAGCGCCCAACGCATGATCCTTGCGTTAAATTCTTTATTGGCACCAAGAAATGCTAACGGAGCGTGGTCTGTTTGCACCGTGAACGATGTACCATAAAGAAACTCATGACGGCATCTGATACCGTCAATCAGAGCAAGACATTCCCTTTCAACTACGCTGTAGTTCCGTTCCGCTTTATTTAATTTCCGACTGCCATAGGCAACTGGAAATAGCATGTTCAGGTCACTGTCATCGGCTTGAAGCAGTGTTGACCCGATGCCCTGACCTGACGCGTCGACTCTCAGTACAAAAGGTTTCTTGAGGTCAGGCAACCTCAAAATGGGGTATGCAGACAACTGTCCTTTCAAAGTGCTATACGCGTGTTCGCACTTTTGATCCCATATGACCTTATCAGGACAACCTTTCTTTGTGAGGTCAGTCAGAGGTGCCGTCAGTCCGTTGAAGTTCTGGATGTACTTCTGATAGTATGCACATAGCGATATGAAGGAACGTACGTCTTTCTTCGTTCGGGGTCTTTTTGCTGCCACTATTTTCTCCACGTTCTTCTTAATAGGCCAACTGCATCCGTGAGAAATAGTGTGCCCCAGGAAGTCTAACTGTTCAAACCCGATGAGACATTTGCTAGGTCTGGCTGTGAGACCCGTTTCCTGTAGTCTCCTGAGGAGCATAGCAACCGTAGCAATATGTTCTTCATAGGTTTCCGATGCAATTAAGATGTCATCCATGAAATTATGGATATGGGGACTTTGCAAAGGTTCTAGAAGCTTCCTCATCATCCTGGTGAACACTCCTGGTGCATTATGCAAACCGAACGGCATCACGTTAAATGTGTAATGTCCTTCACTAGTGCTGAAAGCTAACAAAGGTTTAATTTCCTCCTTGACTGGTATTTGATAATAACCTTTGCTGAGGTCAATCTTGGAGAAGATCTTTGCTTTGCTGAGCTTGGTGAACAACTCAGAAACAGTTTGGAGAGGTTCGGGCTGGAATTCCGTTACAGCGTTTAGCAACCTGTAATCAATGTACAGCCGAACTTCCTTATTGGGCTTCTGCAACAGCACTACACTCGAGCTGTAGGGAGATGTAGACTCACTGATAATTCCTGCCTGACACAGCTTGTCTATTTCTCCGCGAAGTGCATCAGCTTTAGCATACGGGATGGGGTAAACTCTGGTTTGAACAGGGGTCTCGTTTGTTAATTTCATATCAAATTCAATGAGATTTGTTCGACCAGGTACATCCGTTAAGACTGCACTGTACTGTTTTAGTAGAGCCCTGGTTTCTGTTTGTTGTTCTGGTGAGAGATTGTCGCCGAACATGACATCTTTAAAGGATTCTGTGGGTTGCAATGGATACTCCATGCAACCATCATCATCTTCCTCGTCTTCCGTTGCTATGGCGACAGCCAGGAGATGCTCGGAGGATGGTACCGGTCTTTCCAAATATTTCTTTAGCAGATTTATGTGGAAGACCTTCTCCTTTCCTTTGATGGAGATCTTGTAGTTGGTACGTGAGATCTTTTTAAGGACGGTAAACGGTCCTTGCCATCCGATGCGAAGTTTATTGCTTCCGGTTGGAAGTAGCAATAGGACTTTCTCCCCTGGTTGTAGTTCTCTCTCTTTTGCAGCTTTGTTGTATCTTTTAGTAATTTTAGCGCGGGCTTTCTTAAGGTTGGTAGTAGCTAGATCCCATCCTAGCTTTAGCCTTTCCTTAAGCTCAGATACATACTTGCTTGCAGAGACGACTGTCTCGTCAGCCTTCTGGTCTGTCAGGGACCGAAGTAAGGCTTCTAGTGGCCCCTTAATAGGTCTGCCAAATAAAAGTGTAGCTGGCGCAAAACCCGTAGACGCTTGGGGTACCTCTCGGTAGGCGAATAAGGCAGCCGATATATATTGGTCCCAGTCTTCCGGTTTCTCCTGACCCAGCTTACGTAACATCATGGTGAGGGTACCGTTAAAACGTTCCACGAGCCCATTTCCGGCCGGATGGTAGGGACTTGTGTGGATATGTTTGGCCCTCAAGATCTTAAAGATCTCCTCCATTAACAGGCTACGGAATTGGGATCCATTGTCCGTCAAAACTTGTTGAGGGAATCCCAACCGTGTAAAAATTTGCACAAGGGCTTCTGCGACATGCTTGGAATTAGTGCATGGTAGCGGTACGGCTTCGGCCCACATAGTGCAAGTGTCAACTAAGGTCAGGATGAACCTGTTCCTTCTTTTTGGTCTTTTCCAGAGGACCAATAATGTCGACAGCAACCCGTTCAAATGGAGTCCCTACTATTGGCATTTGCCCCATAGGTACTGGGGGTGTCAAGTGCTTGGGTGCTACCCGTTGGCACTGGGCGCAGGATTTCACGTACCTGACAATGTCAGAGTTCATTCCTGGCCACCAATAGTGGGTTTTTTATTCGCTGAATAGTGGCGTTTTGTCCCATGTGTCCGCTAAAGGGAAGAGAGTGCCCCATTTCTAAGATCTGGTTTCTGTACTGCGTCGGTACTAGGAGCTGGTTATTCCCCGTGTCCGGGTTGCCCGTTCTACGATACAATACACCATCCTTAGAAAAGATGTCTCCGTTGTGTCTGGGGTCCTTAGCCATGGGCAGTTTTTTAAAGCAGGGCGCCAGAGTAGGGTCCTTTTGTTGCGCCTCCTTCAGTTCATTCGGCAACAAGTTTGGCGCAGGCTCCCTCTCCTTCTTGGCTTGCCCTCTTGTGGTTACCGCTGCCACAATCGGCTCCTTAGGTCTCCCAATGAACACATATCTACATCCCAGGATAACTGGGTAGATCGGATCATCCATTATGGCCGCTTTAATAACTCCTCTGACAAAGTCAGAGTGTATTTCTACCAGTGCGATAGGAAGCGTCCTGGGTGCATCACTCCTGAAAACTCCACTAAGTTTGACGGTTTCCTCTGTCTCCTGACCGGGTTTGACTAGGTGCCTAGCGACAATACAATCAAAACTTAATCCAGTGTCAAAAAGACAAGTAGTAGAGGTACCGTTCAAAATTACAGTTCCTCGAGTTGAGGGTCGGTCCCCCTCAGGTTGAGAATCACTGACATTGACTCTACCTTTCGAGGCTGTATGCAAACATCCAATGCGGTTTGGACCGGTTTGTTTGCCCTGATCAGACGTTCCTGGTGTAGGGGTCTTCCCTTTTCCTTGACCTTGGTGGCCGCGCTGCCACGTAGGCTTGTTGGGTTGATCAGAATTTGTGTTGGGGGGGTATCGGGTTTTGTAGAATTTCGATTTTTCCTGGGGAGGTTTCTGGGTATAGTTATCTCGTTGGTTATAATGTTGAGAGGAAGTGGAAGAATAGGATGCCTGTTCTAGATTCTGTTTTCGAGATGGCTCATCGGTGGGTTTACGTTTAGTGCTGGGAAGTTCGGCCATTGCATTGCTATAGCGTTCGGCTTTATTGAGTATGTCTTCAAGCCTGACTGCCCCCTGTTCCGCCAAAAATCTACGTGTTTCATTCGACAAAGTGGATTTTATCTGCTCCACAAGAACAAGTTCGAGGAGTCCCTCATGAAAGAGGTAGGTCAGATAATTCAATGCACTTTGTCAGATAACCCGTGAGACGTGAAGAGAACTGTGGAAATGTTTCCGTGCTCTCTTTTCGGCTGTTTCTGAACAACTGCAGAAACTTTCGGGCAGTCATCTCAAACTGCTGTAGTAAGGCCTTTTTCAACATGTCGTAATCATGTTGATTCGGTCCCAGCTTTGTGTACACGTCATAAGCATTGCCTTTCAGTGACGTTGAAAGTTTGAGCGCCCAGCGGGTACTCTCTAACCCATAAAGATTCGCGAGTCTCTCGAATTTTTCTAGGTAGCTGTCAATTTTTTCGTTAGGGCTAGGAAAAGATTCTAAAGAAAACGACATAGCAGTTAATTGGGCAGATTGAGTACTGGAGAGGTCCATTGATTGAGACTGGGGCGAAGACGGCTCTCCGTTAGTCGAAGTAGAGGCGCCCCGACTCTCTAGAGCCTTAAGCGCCAGTTGATGCTGTCTTTCCTTGTCTCTCTCTCTCTCTCTCTGCGAGTTTCCATCTCTGCTTCAATTTTCTTCTGTTCCAAAAGACGTTCTTCCGCTTCTTTCTTATCTGCCCTCTCCTGGGCTTCTCTCCTCTCTGTTCTTTCTTTCTCTTCCTTCCTCTCAGCTTCTGCTCTCTGTTGCTCCGCCTTCCTCTCAGCTTCGGCTCTCTGTTGCTCCGCGTCATATATTTCCAATTCCTGGTTAATAAACGCGTTTGCAGCTTCTGCATCTAATCCTGCCTCTTTCGCTTCCAACCTCAAGATGGACCTCATCTTTATCCTCTCTGCCATTGTTAAAGAATAAGATGAAGTATGCTTAGAGAACTAGTAAGAAGAAACGCGAAAGGGAGGAACTCTGAACCGCTACGAGAAAAAAAACACAAGTACAAATTTACCTGTGTTACCTCCTACCTGTACTGTGCAAACTTATCGCTGCTATTATCTGGCAATTAAGGCTCTAAACGCAAGCGACTATGCCACTAAATGGTAAGTTACACTGGAAAAGAATCTACTTTTACTAACAGTAGAGAAAAATTTAAATTAAAACAATTTAAAAGGAAAAAAAATTTCCCCTAAATTTTTAAATCTCTGACAACAAACTCCGTCCCTAAAGTCAATTATTGAGATGAGACGTTGTTAACTTAATTTTTAAAAATCAGAACAATCCGTCTTTAGCTAAGCTCAACTCTTTTTGACTTCAAAAACCTTTGTGACTGTAAAACAATCACGCAATCCCAGCAACTTTTATAAAGAAAGAAATATAATTATCTCCGCCAGAGGATAATTAAAATAGCAAATATATTTGTTTATCTGTACTTTCTACTGCTGTGGAGAGAAAACAACCTGTAAATATGCTGTGTGGACAACCCAAATACTTAAAGAACGTTTGTCTAGGGGTGTAATTATTTATTTATTTCCCTAATTCACAAAGACAAATCATTCACACTCTACCTAGTTAGACCCAAACTAAATCAGACTCAAAATATCTTTAACCCGGCTATGCGATTGCCTCAAATGTAGCTCAAGATCCCAGAACCAGCCCACAAATATGTGTGCATCAAATGTATCTCAAAATTATCCCAGACGAGCCGGCCAAATATTGTCGTAAATTTATTTTGAGAGAAAAGAGTCGTAGAAATAGTGGTCCGGTTTAGAGTGGAAAATGATGATGGAAAGCTCAGTGATAGAAAATGTAGAGATTTAATAGTTACTTCACAGCGTGCTGGAGGAGAGTAAAGACAGACTTATTTACGACAAATCGTGTCTCTCAATCTTCTCTTTCACTCTCCTGGTCAAACAATTATTTGCCAGTTTTCCAGACTCGCATCTGCGCGCTCACCGATTCGGTGTTTTCAAACACACACACGACGTTGATACAAACTATATTAAACGAATAGGGGAAAAGTTGGGCTTTGGGTATATCCAACACACAGAACTAAATGAGTTTATGTGATTTTATTCACTTTAAACATCAATCACTAAAAATATCAGATATTACATAAATTATCATAAGTACACAAATGCAAATAACAAGTTTGGGAGGGGGTGAAGAAGATTGGTATCGACTAAGCCCTTCCCGCTCATTAGACAAAGACAAACCCAGTCCAGAGATAGATAATATCAGGAACACGGGTACGTTAACCTAACAGTAAAGTTAATTACTCTGAAAGAGGTGTTACCAAGTTAGGTATAAGTGATAGAAAAAAAAAAAACCTGTTCTTCCCAGCTGTTCTTCCCTTTACTAAGCAAATGGAAAGGAGGTGGTTTTAAACAGAGTTAACAAATTATCAACTATCCCACTTAAAGGAACAATGTAGGGTATACAGAAAAGATATATGTTACCAGGTAAGCAAGTTAACAAAATGGTCACACAAAAGAATTAATTTCCTGTCATTCATACACGCGCTAGCAAAGGCCTTCACTCATCTTGCTCTCACTTACCGATTGTGAAAAAATCTTGCACTCCATAGAATAACACAACAGCAGTTACACCTCAACTAAATGTATGAGTGTTTGTTCAAGTTCTAGCCCCAGATTATCGGGTAGGCGGTCAGCACATAAAAGGATCCCGTAATCGCTGGAAAATGAATCTGTAGTTGTGTCTCTTTTCTTAATAACAGTTTCTATGGGAGGGCACGGTCTCTGATACCGGGGTGAGGATGGTGTGGTCTATTTGACTATGCCGCTGATAATAAAATTCTTACGCGTGCTGGTACACTTTATCCGTGAGGTATGGTTTAAGTCCAGTGAGAAAACTAGTCACATCACTGTTCAGGAAATTATGAATTTTCTCTCTGTGTCAGTAAACTAACAAAGCTCGGGCCAGTGTTCTTCTTCCCGTTACGACTTAAGTTGTTTGATGGTGCGTTAAATTTGTCTTTGGGTGTGCTTTCTTTGCTATAAGTTAGATAGCGGAATTCCAAACATAGAATCGCCTCAAAGATTAAAAATTTACACAGTCTCAACAAGTTCTGCGTCAGGGGAACTCTACACACTGTTTATGCTTTGCTTTGCTTAGATTGATTTCTTTATTGCTTTCTTAATGCTGGGATCGCACAGGTTACGATCACTCTGTATGAAAGAAAAAAAAGACATGTAATATACCGAAAACAAAAAACCTTCTAAAGCGCGATGAATTTCCCGTTAAGCCTATAATACACTCGAGTATTTAATTATGTATTTAATAAACACTGCGCGAATTCTAGTGGTTAAAAACCCACATCTATAAAACTAGGACTTAACTGAATTTATTAATTATAAATTCCTTCGCGACTTTAAAAGTTAATTTAAGCATCTATTATCTTTTGAAATAATATAATAGATAGATCATTATATTTAAAACTGGAACTCTTGAGATGGTTTAATTAAATAGATTTAAATTAACACAAAATCCCTTGAAATAGAATGACTAGACCACTGATCACTTTACACAATATATATTTTACCGCTTTGCACAGAATTAGAAATCACTGCAAATATATATAAAATCCAGGGGAAAATCTATAACAAGATTTCAATAAAGCTAGTGCTTCTGTAAAGATCTGGCCAGCGAGTGATAACGTGTCTAGTTCTTCATGGTCTATTTAGCTAAAATGAAATGTAAGTTGAGTGGGACATGATAAACTTGACAACTTATTTGATCTCACGAACTTTTGGGGATCTGACCGCCAAATCAAGAGAAGAAGCCGCCCCCTGGTCTTCGTATCCGCTCGCTGCTGCCCGTTTCGCTTTCCCCCGTTCGCTCGGTTCCTCGATTGACACCGAGACGCGAAATTAGCGGCAAGCAACTGCGTCTCGTATCAGGGAAAACTACTGTCTTTGATAGCGCCGATAGTCTCCCCTAAGATCTCTCGGTCTGTCTCTTTGATCTCGTCGCTGTATCCTACATGAGTCCCGGTGGAATGCGTTCTGGCAAACGAAAAGTTACAACAAATGTTCAGGGGTTCTAATGTTATGAAAAGCTAAAGGTCCCTTTAAATCATCCATCATATCAGGGAAAATTCACTAGTCAAACTAGACGTACGTCACAGTTGTGGAGTATGGAACAAAACTATAATCGTTGGGAGATTTCACCCTGGACATAACAGAGTAACGAGCATTATTATGAAACAACACCAGGAGCAATCAAATATACATTAACATAATCAAAATATACTTCAATTGTGGACAGGGGTAGCTGTAGCAGAAGGTTTTATATGTGTGAGATGATAGTGCTAGAGTAGAAATAGTATTCTCTCCAGAATGTGTGAGGTCCCAGTGACAGAGAAGTACACTGGTATCACTCGATAGTCACGGCTGTGAAAGTATCTGGACTGAAAATATTCAGAGAACAGTCAGACCTTACTGCGCCACCTCCGCTATGTGACCACCTGTGATATTAATAAACATTCAATCAAACTCAGTATCAACTATATTGAATGAATAAAGCTGGTGAATACAATTTATATCCTCTTTATTTACATCTATCTAATTGTGGTGATTGTGTGTGACTGGTGATACAAAAGTTATATTTATACAAAACCAAATTGGCGAATTCAATTACAGTTTTTGCAAGTTAAACTAAAATGTCATTTCTTTAGACTCTTCCAATTAGTTGGGTAATAGACTTCTTCACTGTCTTATTCACTTTATAACTTTCACTAGTTTATCACGCAAATTGTCATCACAAAACTCTGCTTGACAATTATCACTTCTTGGGTGCACAATTGTCACAAATATCACTCATCTGTTTAGTTAATCAGTGTTCATATGAGATGTACAGCTTCAGTAGGTCTTGCTTCTACCAATCCAGACACTGCCGGGGCGATTCGCATTGATCATCGAGCAATTCTTGATCATTGACCTCTGACTTTTGGTTGACAAGTATGAACCTGCAGATAATTGTAGGATATGTGGCTATTTGTGGATAACAATTACCACATTCCTATTGTAGGTGAGATGAATTTGTTTTCAGATGTATGCGTGAAAATGCATGATTATGGATCAGTGACAAGACAGGTGTCTACTGTGGAACATTTTATAAAATCAAATAATACAAAATAATATGTACACACATATATGGTATGAGGTTATAGTATTCCCCTGCCTGACACGTTAGCTCTGTAAAGTGCAGTAACTTGATGACAGAATGAATAAGCCCTGATAATGATTGTGCTAGCCCTGATACGGACTCAGTCATGGTGGTTATATTTCGGGTTCCAATCTTCAACAATCATATCAAGTAATAAATTAATATACATGATACTTTCATAACATATAGATTAAACAAATCCTGAAATAAAGTTGTAATTACTGTATTATTTTACATAGTAACTTTACATACCCTCGCAGGATCTAATTAAGATCAGTAAAGACTGGCTTTAGTGGAGTAACAGAACTGCCTGGCTGCAAATAACAAGATATTGGCCTCTGCACGTTCCTCTCTCTCCAGCCGTTGTCCTTCTGTCTTGCTTCGCTGTACAAGTGAATTTGAAATCATTTCCGTCCGCCCTTATATATGCAGCTACCGGACGTACAGGAAACAAGGCTCGCAACTCCAGCAAACTTCCCAAAAAAGTTGTAACTTCGGGGGGTTTGTGCTAGAGGTGTTTCAAACCTTGGTCTCGTGCATTTCACCTTTCCCAGTTCAAGCCTTTGGAGTTATATATTTCCGTTCTCCATGAGTTGACCTTTATATCCATATGTTGTTTTCCCATATCTGTCGTGTTAACGATTTTATATTGAATTATAAATAGGAAAAACACAGCATTTCTCAATGCACGGACACTATTCTTGCGAAATTCTTCACAACTACTTACTCCCTTCTGATTTCCTTGTACCTATACATAAATGAAGATATTCCCGTCAAAAGGAGACCATTCTCATCGTTGTCTGTCATTCCGTTCTCCTTCCCGATGTCTAATTCTAACCATGATTTCGGACGATTTATTCTTCCTTATACAATCGCCGAAGTCATTCTATCTGACCGTGGGAAACCCCTTCTCTGATTGGCTGCCCCAGATACACACAGGAAAATACCCCTGCATTCCTTTGTTCAGGTCAGCACACTGGTGTCCCACTTTTCGGTCTTCAAACATTTAACTAGGCAATGCGTAACATGCGACAAGAGCCTCCCTCTCTTTTAAGCTGTAGATTTCTACAGCTAACAACTGTAAGCTTTGCCGTAGTTAATGTTCTTCTTACTCTCGTTCTATCTCAGTTGGGTGTCGACTAAGAAAATCTGCTCCTACATTTTGTTTTCATGGATATAGATTTATCCTTCGCTATCTCTCTTTTCCCAGTTCGGCTTTTCATCCAGGCCCTTACCGCTGGTGAAATGGGGTCGGTAGGTTTCCCTTGAAGTTTACCGCCCTCTTTTCGTTGATAGTTGGTTGCGGTTTTCCCTCGCAAATTCGTAGGTGTTTGATTTTGGCTACGTGATTTGTTCTTTTCTTCCAGTGCATGGGTTTCAGACTGCAATTCAACCTGTGTGGGATGTTTCTTTTCCCCTCCAGTGCAAATCTCGGGAGTACCCATGATGGCTGGTTTGCTTGTAGACTTTTGAAGACTCTTCCGCCGACTTTCTGAATCTACATGAGTGCACTCTGGACAGGAATTTACATACCAATTGATGTCTTCCGTAATACCTGGCCAGTAGTACTGGGTGGCTATTCTTTGTTTTGTGGCACCATTACCCAGGTGTTCACTCAAAGTTATGTGCCCCCAGCCTATAACCTTATTTCTATAGGTGGATGGTACAACAATTTGACCATGACTTTTCGTCCCTCTGCCAGCTTTCCTGTGCAAGAGTCCATGTTCCATATAGAAATTTCCTTTCCTTGGAGTGTTATGTGGTTTTGACAGTTTGCCAAAACAAGGCTTCAACGTGCTGTCAGCTACTTGAGCCCGTTTCATTTCAGTAGAATGAAATTTTAATTTGGTGTCCCTCTCTATGTTCCTGGAGTCAGACCTGGTCTGGATTTCTGCCATAACCATAGGTTTCACCGGGTTTCCCAAGAAAACATATCTACGCCCCAACATCAGGGGGTAAAAGGGATCATCTAACACTGCTGCATTTATCTCCCCTTCCACATAGCGACAACTGACATGAATCTTTGCTATGGGTAAAGTGAGGGGTAATGCTCCTTTTAGTGGCCCTTGAATATCTACTGTTTCTGTGGTGATTTGTTCAGGGCGCACCAGAGATGCACACACGACTGCGTCATAGGACAAACCTGTGTCATACATTCCTGTGACTTGTTTGCCATTCACAGTCACTATCTCCTGTGTAGGTGGGTGATGGAGGCTATTCTGAATCACCGTCAGTTCCTTCCTATCAGAAGTCCTCACCTGTAAGCATGCAGCATGATGAAGAGGTTTTTTTCCTCCCACATTTATCAGTGTTGTGGTTGTTCATTTTGCAGAACTTACACCATTTTTCTTCCCTTCGTGAGGGTTTATTGTTATATCCTGGAGGGTTCTTGTCTTTGTAGTCATATCTTTGGTTGTTCTTGGTTGTATTGTCCTTTTGTTCAAACTCGTTTTGGTTTTGTGGTGACTTGAAACTATCTCCCTGCTTCCTCTTGTTTCCTTGAGTCAGGGGGTGAGCCAGTTTGTGACTTTCTGCATAGATGATTATTTCATCTAATCTCTCTCTTTTATGTTCTACTAGGAATGTCTTCGTCTCAGGAGACATGGACTCCAGGAGTTGTTCTATCAACATCATCTCCTTGATCCCTTCAAAATCCTGATTGAATTTTCCTAACTGACACCACCTCAGCAAGTAACTTTCCAACCTTGCTGAGAACTGCTGATATGTTTCTCCTGTCTGGAGCATAGCAGTTCTAAATCGCCTTCTATAAGCTTCTGCGTTTTGTTCGTAACGCACCAACAATGCTTGTTTCAAGGCTTCATAGTTTTCCTGATCTTCTTTTTGCATCTTCAAGTAGACATTATAAGATACACCTCTCAATCCCTGTGACAACTTCAAATTCCACTTTTCTTTTTCTAGGCCATAAGTAGTGGCCAATCGTTCATATCTATCAAGGTAATCCTCTATTCCCTCTTCTTTCTCCACAAATGGGTCCAAGTGGAAGTTCATAGCTCCATTGGAGGTGCTTTGGCTGGCGCTGGTATCCGAATGAGATGACCTACTACCATTAGTAGTAACCACTGCCTGTATTTCAAGCTCTTTTAATCTCAGTTCATGGTCTCTATCAGCTTGTAGCTTCCTTTCCTCAGCTGTTAATCTTCTTTCTTCAGCCTCCAATTTCTTGGCTTGAGCCTCAACTTCCAACAGCAGCCTCTTTTCTTCAGCTTCCATTCTTTTGGCTTCTCTCTCAGCTTCTAGTCTTTTGGCTTCTCTCTCAGCTTCTGCTTGCAGCTTCCTTTCCTCTCTATCCATATGTTTGTCCACTTCAGTTGTGACATACTGGACGAGAGCATCACCTGTCAAGTCCAGCTCCTTTCCCATTTGCATGATCGCAGTTCTGAACTTCACTAAGTCAGCCATTATATTAAGTTAAGTAGGGTATGAAAACTTACCTAAACTTACTTAAAATAATTATCAAATGGACAACACAATTAATCGTGCAACCTTGTGATAGTCAATATTTACTGAGTACTCTAAGGTACTGTTACTGAGAAAAAAATCTTATTCTCTAATTTACAAAAAAAAATTTTTTTTTTTTTTTTTTTCTCTATTGGTGGCCCAAGATAGACTAAAGATAGATGTATTAGATAGAGGATGGCTCAGGATATACGAGAATATCCCGCGATCGAGCCCCCACTGTGGCGAAAGGTTTTATATGTGTGAGATGATAGTGCTAGAGTAGAAATAGTATTCTCTCCAGAATGTGTGAGGTCCCAGTGACAGAGAAGTACACTGGTATCACTCGATAGTCACGGCTGTGAAAGTATCTGGACTGAAAATATTCAGAGAACAGTCAGACCTTACTGCGCCACCTCCGCTATGTGACCACCTGTGATATTAATAAACATTCAATCAAACTCAGTATCAACTATATTGAATGAATAAAGCTGGTGAATACAATTTATATCCTCTTTATTTACATCTATCTAATTGTGGTGATTGTGTGTGACTGGTGATACAAAAGTTATATTTATACAAAACCAAATTGGCGAATTCAATTACAGTTTTTGCAAGTTAAACTAAAATGTCATTTCTTTAGACTCTTCCAATTAGTTGGGTAATAGACTTCTTCACTGTCTTATTCACTTTATAACTTTCACTAGTTTATCACGCAAATTGTCATCACAAAACTCTGCTTGACAATTATCACTTCTTGGGTGCACAATTGTCACAAATATCACTCATCTGTTTAGTTAATCAGTGTTCATATGAGATGTACAGCTTCAGTAGGTCTTGCTTCTACCAATCCAGACACTGCCGGGGCGATTCGCATTGATCATCGAGCAATTCTTGATCATTGACCTCTGACTTTTGGTTGACAAGTATGAACCTGCAGATAATTGTAGGATATGTGGCTATTTGTGGATAACAATTACCACATTCCTATTGTAGGTGAGATGAATTTGTTTTCAGATGTATGCGTGAAAATGCATGATTATGGATCAGTGACAAGACAGGTGTCTACTGTGGAACATTTTATAAAATCAAATAATACAAAATAATATGTACACACATATATGGTATGAGGTTATAGTATTCCCCTGCCTGACACGTTAGCTCTGTAAAGTGCAGTAACTTGATGACAGAATGAATAAGCCCTGATAATGATTGTGCTAGCCCTGATACGGACTCAGTCATGGTGGTTATATTTCGGGTTCCAATCTTCAACAATCATATCAAGTAATAAATTAATATACATGATACTTTCATAACATATAGATTAAACAAATCCTGAAATAAAGTTGTAATTACTGTATTATTTTACATAGTAACTTTACATACCCTCGCAGGATCTAATTAAGATCAGTAAAGACTGGCTTTAGTGGAGTAACAGAACTGCCTGGCTGCAAATAACAAGATATTGGCCTCTGCACGTTCCTCTCTCTCCAGCCGTTGTCCTTCTGTCTTGCTTCGCTGTACAAGTGAATTTGAAATCATTTCCGTCCGCCCTTATATATGCAGCTACCGGACGTACAGGAAACAAGGCTCGCAACTCCAGCAAACTTCCCAAAAAAGTTGTAACTTCGGGGGGTTTGTGCTAGAGGTGTTTCAAACCTTGGTCTCGTGCATTTCACCTTTCCCAGTTCAAGCCTTTGGAGTTATATATTTATTTTTTCTCCATGAGTTGACCTTTATATCCATATGTTGTTTTCCCATATCTGTCGTGTTAACGATTTTATATTGAATTATAAATAGGAAAAACACAGCATTTCTCAATGCACGGACACTATTCTTGCGAAATTCTTCACAACTACTTACTCCCTTCTGATTTCCTTGTACCTATACATAAATGAAGATATTCCCGTCAAAAGGAGACCATTCTCATCGTTGTCTGTCATTCCGTTCTCCTTCCCGATGTCTAATTCTAACCATGATTTCGGACGATTTATTCTTCCTTATACAATCGCCGAAGTCATTCTATCTGACCGTGGGAAACCCCTTCTCTGATTGGCTGCCCCAGATACACACAGGAAAATACCCCTGCATTCCTTTGTTCAGGTCAGCACACTGGTGTCCCACTTTTCGGTCTTCAAACATTTAACTAGGCAACGCGTAACATGCGACAGTAGCAATTTACCTGAAATAATAATAAACGAACACACAATATATTCAAACAGCGCCCCTTGGGACCTCAAGACGCAGCAATAGAGACCGCAGTCAGCGACTCATAGCTTGACTGCCTGCGTCAGGACCAGCGAACCAGAGCTGGTCAAGACCGCACTCCACCTCCACGTGGTGGTCCTGGAAACAGTCTGCAGCTGTGCAGTCTGGCTGAGCGAGTGTGGATCGAAATGGGAAGGCAAACCCGGTCCTAAAAAATGCCGTGCAGAAGTCGGATGTGTCGACCGAAAGGTGCAGATATCACAGCTTAGGCGTAAACAGACACAACGCAACCACCGTCCTTTTCAGGACGAACGAAGAAGAAGAAGAAACAGCGCCCCACCATAGATATGGGGGCGTCGTCCGTTGGATTTGAAGGACATATGAAGGTTGCTCATGCCATCTGCAGACAGAGTCCTATGTTGGGACAATATCGGGAAGTTTGATCAATCTGTCGCTGTTCAACAAGGAACATTTTATGCAGAGACAGCTGTTGTAATACAATTTCGTGCTGATATAAAATGTGCACTATTCGTATACTAGGTCATGCCCAGACCTGGTACCTTACTTGATGATCAGAAAAAACATTATATCCATGACGAAATCGTTCACGCTTACTTACCATGAGAGGGATGCTATACCAATCTGACTAATATCTTCATCTGACGAATATGTTTACATGAGAAATATGAATCTGGGATTTTACGAGGAGGTCGTTTTTGCTGAACAAGTGGACTCTGAAGTACTACATCAAACCGTTAGGACGTTGACAAGGTCACCTCATCAGTTTATTCGGTCACTCGTTCTTAAAAAAAACGAGTTACGAGAACGTCTTCAGATTACGTCAACACGTTTGCTGATTACTACATTATTCACATTGTATTTCAATTTGATATTGCGTGGAACGATGCATTGGAGTTACATCGAGGAGGGGATGCTCATGGTCGATTCAGATAAGTAATGTTGTGTAACGTCACGTTTGTTGGTCCTATCTTTGTTGGGCAAATCTCGCTTCTTTTATGTATATGTTCCTTTTCTGTTTCTCTTGCGGGCGGCTGGAAAGGGGACATTTTATGTTTTATTGTGTAATTTCTTTCAGGGATTCAGCATTTGGTGCTGTCGTGATTACCGCTCTGTTTGAAATTAAGGCTTTCTTGCCTGTTAGCTGTGCTGTGATTCGTCGTATTTTTTTAATTTCAATTTTGTTTGGAAATTTAGTCTTACGTGGGTCTTTCCTGGCTATCTTTTGTAAAATTTACATTAATGGTAAATGGATTTTTCGTCGTGTCTCGTTTATTACTGGTGGAAACTTTAATTTTCTTTTGTCTTAGAATTTTCGACTATTTACAATTTTGTCGTTTCCTTATTTTATTTCCATCCATGTCTGTCGTTATTTATGTCATGTGATAATTTTCCTTTGCAGCATATATATGATACAATATTTATTGATTGTATATTATTGTTTGTGATATATCCTACGATTCTTGTCGATAACAAGAAGCAGGATCATAAACGCTAATTATTATATTAATAAGCGTCTAAGTGAGTTGTGCAGGTGATATAGTTATGTATATATTCACATTGGGACTACACCAATCATACACACTATTCCATAGTGTGATGGACTAAGTAAGGCAGAGGATAACATAGATATTGATTTATTGTGTAGAAAAGTTATACGTTGTGGTATACTATGGCGACTCTTGACTATTTTATAAAACAAGGCAAAGCTCTAGGTATGGAGGGTGATGTTTTAAAAAATTTTGCTTTGACTGCATATGAAAAAGCAGAGGCAAAAGAAGAAAGAGAAAGAAATGAGAATAGAGAAAAAGAAGAAAGAGAAAGAAATGAGAAAAGAGAAAGAGAAGAAATAGAAAGAAATGAGAAAAGAGAAAGAGAAGAAAGGGAATTTGCTATGGTGCAAGAAAACGCAAATAAGGAAGAAAGAATTCGTATAGCAGAAATCGCTGCGGAACGAGAGAAAATGTATCATGAAAAGGCAATTCGTTTAGCTGAAATTGCTGCCGAGGAGGCACAATTTGAAAGGGAGAAAGCTTTTGAGGTTGAGAAACTTCGTTTCCAACAACATCATGTTTCCCATGATTCAGATAGTAAGGGTTCATCGAAGAAGGCAATCACAACCCCTAACTTTAATTTAAGACTACCACCTTTTTCTCCCCCTCTCGACGATATAAGTTTTTATTTATTAAGATTTCAGGAAAGAGTCTCTTGTTTAAATATTGATAAAGATTCATGGTTGGTGTTTTTTCGGGTCTCCTCACAGGGGATGCAGTTGGGGTCTATCTGGGTATAGACCAAGATAAAAGACATGACTTTCAGGTCGTAAAGGCAGCATTCATACGCAGATATGGTCTGGATAAGGAAGGCTATAGACAAAAATTTCGTTCAACGTTGCCGGTAGAGGGTAAACATTTTGAGGATTTTGTGTCCTCCATAAAACTATGTCTCCAAAGATGGGTTGAACAGGTTTCTATACCTAAAACTTTTGAAGGATTATGTGATCTCTTGTTAAGAGATAAAATTGTTTCTTCGGTAAACCAGGATATTGTATCATTCTTACAAGAACGCAATCCGACTAGTATCGAGGAAATGGAAAAATTAGGGCAACAATTTTGCGTTGCTCATCCAAACTTGTTATTGAGCAGAGCAAAAGTCTTGGACTCATCTACTGCGTGTGCTGTGACGCACGGGAGATCGCGCACTCGTAGCTTGGATAGACGATATAATCATAGAGAAAATAATCACACATCCTATAGGGGTAAATATAATTTTTACCATAATCGCTCACTTTCACGGGGTAGAGACAGGCATAATTTCAACAATTATAAAAATAACCAATGGTATCGAAATAACCAGTATTCACACAACAAATATACTGACAATCATTATTTGTCACCGCGGGGTGGCCAGTATGACAGGGACAACAATGGACATTCTCATTCAGACCATTTTTCAGATCGCAGAAGATCTCACTTCGTTAGAAGTCATAATAGAGCAAGTTCACAAGCCAATGCTTGTCAGACGGTAGATAGAAATGTCAGTAATGACATTCATTCAACCAATAATCACGTCAATGCGTGTAACGTCGATTTGGAAAATTCTAATAATTGTGCAGAATGTAAGATGTTATTTCAGCCTGGAGCTACACCACGGCTTAAATGTGGACATGTGTTACCAGTGTTGTCGTCTTCTGACGGTGTACGTACTCTCACTTTACATAATGGATTTTTGTTTAACACTCCAATTAAAATTTTGAGGCACACGGGATGCACAACGGTCGGGATAATAAGGTCGTTAATCCCTCCGTCGTGTTTCACTGCAACGTCTGTTAAATGCATAACTTTCGGAGGCACGGTAGAGGTATATCCCATGGCCGATGTAACAATAACCACGCCATTCTTTTCTGGTAAAGTTCGTGTATGTGTTCTCAACCAGCCTTGCTGTGACTTGATTTTGGGAAACATAAAGGGTATAAAAGAATGTTCTCCTGATGAAATTTCTGCATGGGAGAGAGAATATCTTTCTTTATCCAATGCTGTGACTACTAGAGCACAGTTGGTTGCAGAAGCAAATGAACTTAATGATAGCAATAATATCCCACACGTGACAACAAGTCATTGCATAGATAAAAATTCATTCATTAACCAACAAAAAGATGATTCTTCTTTGGGACATTTATTCTCTTTAGCTACGGCTAAAACTATTACACATACAAATAATGCCAGACATTGGTATCAATTTCATGACAATATTTTGATACGTTGTTTTGACAATTATTCTTCGGTACTCAGACAAATTGTAGTACCTACGTCATTTCGATCACTAGTTTTATCTAATGCACATGATGTTCCTTTTGCGGGTCATATGGGGATTTCCCGCACATCTTATAGATTGATGGCACATTTTTTTTGGCCAGGGGTTCATAAGGACGTCGCAACGTTTTGTAAATCATGCACTGTTTGTCAGGGAGTTGCACGTAAGGGTGCGCATCAGTTTGCACCCCTACAGACCACATATATCTCTGTGCGACCTTTTTATAAGATGGCTATCTACATAATCGGGCCTCTTCTGGTGTTATCATCCAGAGGATTCCGCTTCATCTTAACTTGTATCGACCTATGCACCAGATGGCCTGAAGCCATACCTATTAAGTCCATAACAACGATGTCGGTGACTGATGCATTATTATCGATATTTTCACGCATCGGATTTCCTGAAGAGCTTCTGTCGGATCATGGCACTCAATTCACTTCATGTATGTTCTCAGAAATTTGTGATGTGCTTCACATCTGTCATACATTGAGTGCCAGATTAAATCCGCAATCAAACGGAGTTGTAGAACGCTGGAATTCTACACTAAAGCAGATGTTGGGCAAAGTAACAACAATGTTTCCCCATGATTGGGGCCGGCTGATACCAGCGGTTCTCTTTGCATATAGAGAAGTTCCTAATCGTCAAACCGGATTCTCACCATTTCAATTAGTTTTCGGGGCTAATCCAAGAGGACCAATGTCTATCTTACATGATTTGGTGATAACAAATAATGATAATACGGTTACGAAATCTAGTCACCAATATGTCACAGATCTACGCCAATGCATTGTGGACGCATGTGAGATCGCGACTGAAGCATCAGAATTAGCAAAATATAAGACTCGGTCGCGTATTAATCGTGATAGACGATTAACATCATTATCGATTAACGATGACGTTTTTGTTCTCTCGCCACTTAAAGGTGATCATTTGTTGGTTACGTGGCAAGGTCCTTTTAAAGTTGTGGGTAAGAAAACCGACGTGGATTACATCATCGACATTAGGGGAAAAAGAAAAACATTCCACACTAACAATGTTACAACCTTACATTTCTCGACCTCTTCCACTCAAACATATTTGTGAATCTATCACAAATCAATCTCCGCATCTAGCATCTATTGCTTTAGTTGATGAAGTAGCAACCAGTTTCGCGGATGTACCGCTTGATTTTCCTGTGGTACCTATCCAAGCCTCTGAAACTTGGAAGGATGTAATCATTTGTAACGATTTACCTTCAGATCAGAAGAATCAGATTCTCAAGCTATTGAAATCTTTTGAAGATGTAGTGTCTGATCTGCCTGGACGAACTAACATTATGTCTCACGAAATAAAATTATCGGATCCCACTCCGATTAAGTTACGACCGTATGCAATTCCTTTGCATATCAGAGAGCAGGTTGATAGCGAGGTCGACAATATGTTGAAAATGGGGATAATCTCTCCATCAGATTCTCCATTTTGTTTTCCGATGGTAGCAGTACGGAAGAAAGACAGATCTATTCGCATATGCATTGATTTCCGTCGACTAAATAAAGTCACGATATCAGATTCTGAACCAATGCCTTTGCTGGAGGACTTGCTACCTCATTCAGCTTCCGCTACTTTCTTTAGCAAATTCGATTTGTCAAAAGGGTATTGGCAGATCCCTTTGACCGAAGAATGTAAACCATTGACGGCATTTGCAATATCGAAGGGTTTGTTTCAATACAATGTCATGTGTTTTGGGCTCAAAAATGCGCCTGCAACTTTTTGTACGGATGATGCGTCGAGTATTTGGGAGACGTTCTGATCTAATATCTTATATAGATGACATTTGCATGTTTCATGACACATGAGAAGAGCATGTAAATGGTGTACAATCTTTACTACAGACACTAAGAATACACAATCTCACAGCCCGTCCATCCAAAATAGAAATTGGATTCAATGAAATTCCATTTCTAGGACACAAAATTGACAAACATGTAATACAACCTGACGAATCTAATTTAAAACGCATACTTGATCTTACAATCCCAACTACAAAGAAGAAAGTACGGAGTGTATTAGGATTGGTGAATTTTTACCACATGTTTATTCCAAGGTTCTCGTCTTTGACTGCTGTCTTATCTGATCTAACTAAAAGAGGTATGCCTAACAATGTAGTTTGGACAGAACAATGTAAACAGGCATTACAAAACATTAAAACTCATTTTTCACAGCATCCTATATTAAGACTGCCAGATTTAAAAAGATCGTTTACTGTTGTAACAGATGCTTTGCTCCACGCAATAGGCGGGTGTTTGGGACAAAGGTTTGATGGCAAGTTTCATCCGATCTACTACTTAAGTAGGAAACTGTCGGAAGCCGAATCCAAATACTCTATTTTCGACAGAGAACTTTTGAGTATAGTATGGACTTTGAATAAACTTCAAAAGAATGTGGTAGGTACGCATTTTACTATAATGACAGATCAGAGAGCATTAACATATCTCCAAACCTATAAATCACCAAGTGCAAGACTTACGAGATTTGCATTGCAGTTGCAAGCGTATGACTTCGATATCGTCCATATAGAAGGACATAATAATGTAACTGCGGATACACTGTCGAGAGTAATACATTGAACTATGTAACTTTCCTGGGTACATAAAGTGACAACAAACATTATTTCTTTTCATAATCAATTGATAGGTAGATTATATAGCGATATTTCCGGAGCATTCATATGTTGCTCACAAGTTGTTGCCACATATTTTAACTGCATTTCACTCATCCTGATATCACTTCACTCATTGCTTGCATTTGATTTTCCATTTTATCATTATAGTTAATTATAGTTATTTTATCATTACCACATCGTAGTGGTGTTACCAAAAGTAAGTCATTTATTTCGGATAATGGCTTGCCTGGAAACCTGCAGTTTCCAGTAGCGCGCAAAGGGGGGGGGGGGGGAAGAGGGGGTAATATGTGGTGTCTGCCCATGCACACCACATGTTAGATTTATTAAGTGTAGTCAGTGCTGATAAATGCGGCACTATTTGGAATATTGAAAATGATGCGCACCGGAAAATGACGTAGAAGATTGTTATGTGTATGGCCAAGGTGTTGAGGAAAGTCTTGAGCTTTGTGACAGCTGTTTTTGGCTGTGTTTTCATTTAAGTTCCAGTGGGAACCTATTACGAAGTGTTCACCTTTTTGAAGGATGTGGTTTGTACAAGAGAATGAATACTCTTGAAATAGAATTAATACTGTAAAGATGATGTTTTGTAAATAAGGATTAATCTTGACGAACGCTTATGTATGCTACAAGGGATATAAGTTATTAAAGGATGTCGAGTTCGTTTCAAAAAGGAAGACTGTTTTAGTTTGTCATTGGTGATTTGGTCAGTTAAAGAACCCGCATGTATGTCGTGGAGTATGGAACAAAACTATAATCATATGTATGTTGTGGAGCATGGAACAAAACTATAATCGTTGGGAGATTTCACCCTGGACGTAACAGAGTAACGAGCATTATTATGAAACAACAGCAGGAGCAATCAAATATACATTAACATAATCAACATATACTTCAACTGTGGACAGGGGTAGCAATTTACCTGAAATAATAATAAACGAACATACAATATATTCAAACAGCGCCCCACCACATCCACCATTATCAAGATTTCAGTTAGTCTGTATTCTCTTGGTGACACAATATCTTGTGATGAACTCCGAAGAGTTAGTGCACTTGTTTTTTTTTAGGTCTGTGTTTTCTCAAGTTTGAGAAACATTGCAAAACAAACGAGCTTGAATAAGACCATTCGCTAGCTACTACAACATATGACCTGAGTGTCGCAATCTAAACTTTAAGTGATACTGATGAATTTTCTCTTTACATCACATTGCATCTTGTTTAAAGAAAATTGTTTCCATATTCCGTTTTTCGTATTGTGAATTTATCTGAGGAAGGTGACTAATGTAACATGAAGAGACACGGTCCGCAACCAGACGATACGTCAAGGCCTTAAAACCTAACCCCTGCATACCAAAGTAGAACAGTCCCAACTAAGATGATTTGGCCATGTCTGCACAATGGAAGCAGATCGGCTACCACGTCAAGCATGGGAAACTAAGAACCAGGGATCCAGACCTCCAGGACGACCCAGAGTTCGCTGGAAGGACAGCATTAGACAATCTTTGAAGGACCGAGGACTAGAATGGAACCAGGCCAGGAGGAAAAAAGCCGATAGGATAGTATGGCGCTCTCTCTTCCAAACCTTTACATCTCACGGTAGAAGAGGAACGACAAGTACTGTGAATTTATCTGATAAAACAACCACAGTTGTTCTGTTTTGAATTCTGGTTGAGTGTATTCTTTAAATATATGTATTTATTTATATATATAAATTGGAGGGTCATGATCGCCAATGTTTGTTCCAGACCAGGCACCTGAAGAAGAAGAATATATACATACATATAACAAGTCATATCTGGAATGTCCAACGGCTTAAGTAGGATTTTATAAAAGTATAAAAATATTAACGTATGGTCTTTGCCGGATCTAAAATGCATCACGCATAGTGATTATATGAAGGTTTTCCTTCTTCAAATTTGCAGCACAAACACTCCGGGTGGAAGTTTCATGGCTGAGATAGCGAAACTGATAAATGGACCCCATTTACCTTACTTTGTTAGGTAAAATGCCTTGATGAATCGTGCATCTATCAACTTCTTTTTACTTGGAACCATATTATCTGGAACAATGAATATAAACAATATTACCATATGTATATTAAAAAGCCACAACTTAAGCTTAGTTTATATTCATAACTTTCATGTACAATCAGTAAAACAAGATGGCATGCATCGTCTGTATTAATAAACGCCTTTTTAAAATCAATACATTTAAGAATATTGTCACCGCGCTTTTTCGCAATGCATGTATATCATCCGAAAGTCGGCCGGGCGAGTCCGGGACTAGCCGAACCGTGAGACATGTGACTACCGGTAGCAGGGACACCAGGCGCAAATTTAGTCAGTCAGAATCTAGCCTTGGTCCATGACGGACGGATTTTCCTTTTGTTAGCAAGTTTGCTGTGTGGTTCATTTGATGGACTATTATCTGAGTGCTTGCCATATTTCGGTCCTGGGTGATAATTATGTTGTAATTCTAGAGAAGTGTGGTTTCTAGTTTGTATAACTTTCAGGCCATAGGTTTATAAGTTGTCAATGATTTGACTGTGTCATTGTCACAGTTTTGCCGCTCAGGTGAGCGATAGTCATGGCAGGGTATTTTTCAGTGTAATTCGTACCGTCGTGTATGATGCTTATAGTTTAAGCTGTTAAGGCAAGTTACAGTGGCATTTCATTATTGTATTTGATGAGTAGGTTTATAAGTTGTCAATGATTTGACTGTGTCATTGTCACAGTTTTGCCACTCAGGTGAGTGATAGTCATGGCAGGATATTTTTCAGTGTAAGTCGTACTGTCGTGTATGATGCTGATAGTTTAAGCTGTTAAGGCAAGTTACAGTCGCATTTCATTATTGTATTTGATGCGTTTGTTGGCCGTGTGAGGCCTTATTGTATTGTGCATAGTATTAAAAGGAAGTTCCTATTAAAGGTGATATTTCTTATGTCAGCCATTGTGGTGTGGTTGTAACCTGGGAAGAACGAGCCTTATTTATTATCATAAATCCACATTGCAGTGGTGGAACCAGTGGAGTGTTATCTACAGTAAATTGGTTCCTGACAGCTGGGTGCTCGTCCCGGACGAGCCCATCCATATCAACCATGCAGAGATAATTATTGTCACTTCCGATCTCATCGGAATGGTCGGTCAAATTGGCACAACCGACAATGGAAAGGTGATAGCGACGGAGGAGAGCGCCAAACGCGAAAGCAGGTACGCTTTGAGGAGTCTCGTGATGAAGATCGGTTTTACTATAAAACAAAAAATTCCAAGCGAAGGAATGGGTCTGCTGATAGCCGATCATTCGACTCCGATGCGCGGTCTTCACCAGCGAGCAGTCCCAGCAATAGTCCACGCGATGAGTCAAAAAGGGAACGCAGATGTTCCAATTTCCAATTGTAATGGCAGGGGTCATTATGCTGACGTGTGCACTATCCCAATTGAACACGCGAATTCCGCGTTTGTGTTGGACACAGTCAATAGCGAGGACTGTGTGGGGTGTCGTCCTCTGTTCCATGCGAACGAGAATATAGTGCTACACTGCGAGCATGCGGTACCATGCCTGTCGACGGTCCATGAGACTGGCAAGGTGGCACTCCACAAAAGGTGTGGTGGAGAGGAAACCAGTCTCGGTATTCAGGGACACTGGATGCACCACAGTCGGGGTACGTCGTTTGTGCATCGAAGAATCCTGCCTTACAGGCAAAATGGTGAAGTGTACCACGTTTGGGGGCAAAGTTGAGTCTTACCCCCAGGCGTGTATTAATGTGGACACCCCGTTCATAATAGGTAGAGTGAACGCCTTTGTCCTCGAGAACCCAGTCGCCGAATTGATCATCGGCAATGTACGGGGAGGGCATAACGCCACGGGATTGGCTAAAGCAGAGGCTCAGCAACACCAAAGTCCCGAGGCGGACGATCAGGTCGTCGAGGTATCACCACCTGAGCGGAAAGTACATGTGAGACGGGGTTCGCGGCAGCCGCCCATGATTACTCAAAGTCCGATGCCAAAGGACATGAATATGAACAGTAGAGGCATATCTGAGGGACTGATAGCCAGTGATCGCAAGGTATGGGTCCGCAATATACCCCCGAGTGCTAGCTGGCGCACACTCAGACATGCGTTTAATGAGGTCGCGCCGGTTAGGTTCGTTGAGGTATTGTCATTGCGAGACAATACCAAAGTTGCACGAGTGACTTTCAAGAATAGGTGGGGTGCGCGTGATGCAGTCAGATGGAAGCACATGCCGTTGCTTCATAACCACCTGCTGATAGTCCAGCAATAGCAAGGGAGTGGTATCGGGTTTCGCGTTCTATAAGGGTGTTTCGGTTAACGCGAACCGAACTGTAGAGTCTGACCCATGCCTCCAGTACTATTCTGATAACATATAAGTTGTTCTGTACAGCTTTTTAATGTAGTAGCAGACGCTCAGTCCAGGTTATAATGTTGTGGGAAGTACAGGAGCGGGCTGTGGTGAAGTGGTTACATGTGATAGTGAGGAGCAAATAATTGCAACCACGGTAGAGGTGTCTTATGTACTTTAAAGATTATGTTTGTGCAAAATTTCATACTAAAGAACTTCATGTAATATGACGCCATAAAGGCAATTTACTACATGGTTAAATTTTGAGACGAAACTCTGGTGGTGCTATTTAGTGATCAACTGGAACGTATGCCTATGTAAGAGTTACTATTATTGTACAGCAAACTGTGTTATGGGTGACCAGGGGAGGACAGTCGTTGTCATTTTTCACGACTGCCAGAACCTTGCGTAACCTGCTTCATACTCTTGTTGGGTTTTTGGTTGGTGAGATAATGCAGTAATGACAAGGGTAGTGGAGAACTATGGCACTTTCTATTCAGAGGAGAAAATGCTGGTAGTGGGATATGGTCGTTCAGACTCCTAAGGGGGTCAGGCGAAGCCTCCTCCGAGGGAAGAAAACTGCGTTTACTTTCTTAAGGGATTGGGGGGGGGGGGGTGGATGTCACCGAGCGTTTTCGCAATGCACCGTTTGTACGAAAAGTTAGCCGAAAGTCAGAAGGGCGAGGCCGGGACTAGCCGAACCGGTGAGTCATGTGATTACCGGTAGCTAGGAAATCAGGCGCAAATTTAGTCAGTCAGAATCTAGCCTTGGTCCATGACGGACGGATTTCCCTTTTGTTAGCCAGTTTGCTGTGTGGTTCATTTGATGAACTATTATCTGAGTGCTTGCCATATTTCGGTCCTGGGTGATAATTATGTTGTAATTCTAGAGAAGTGTGGTTTCTAGTTTGTATAACTTTCAGGCCATAGGTTTATAAGTTGTCAATGATTTGACTGTGTCATTGTCACAGTTTTGCCGCTCATGTGAGCGATAGTCATGGCAGGGTATTTTTTAGTGTAAGTCGTACTGTCGTGTATGATGCTGATAGTTTAAGCTGTTAAGGCAAGTTACAGTGGCATTTCATTATTGTATTTGATGCGTTTGTTGGCCGTGTGAGACCTTATTGTATTGTGCATAGTATTAAAGGGAAGTTCCTGTTAAAGGTGTTATTTCTTTGTGCTGTGGTTGTATCCTGGGAAGAACGAGCCTTATTCATTATCATAAATCCACATTGCAGTGGTGGAACCAGTGGAGTGTTATCCACAGTAAATTGGTTCCTGACAAATATCCCTCGTATTACATACACGTTTGACCCAGTGCTTTTCATTTTTTTTCTCATGTATGTCACTGTGACAACTATAATACAACTATAGGTGGCACTGTCTTCTTACTGTAGCAGTTATTGTATGTGTCCCTATTCGTTAATACATCATCATCATCATCTTCTTTTTTGACTTCTTATGGAGAATGGAACTGTCACCAGAATAACGTAGCGACAGAATAATGAGATAAGGGACATGACCGTTTAAATCATTGAGGCAGAAAGACTTAAGAGTTATCAGTGGTCATGTGAGCATATGACTGTTCACAAGGTAGGGGTGTATGTAAGGTCGTGTAAGACCATGAGACGTTTTCACTTAAAAGATATATACATAAATCAAAGGAAAATATATAATGTTAATAACAGTGACAATATTGGTAATAATAACCCAAAAAAAAATACTTCAGAAAAGACATTCAACCAAATAGAAATTAAGCAACAAAAACTAACAAATCATTTAAAAAAAAATAAAAAAAACACAAAAACATACAAATTAGCAAACTTACTAACTACTCATAGAACAAGGAAAGACAACGAGGTTTAAAAAAAAACACCAACTCAAAAAGAACAAATACTAATACAAATTAAAACCAAGTGCAAAGGACAATAGTTATCTATAAACAACACAAAAGAGAAAATAAAATGACAAATACTAATATAAATTAAAACCAGCAACTGCAAAAGACAATAGTTATTTAAATTTAATACAAAATTAGTAAATAAAGTGACACTAAATACCCCAATTATAACCAATTTTCAGGTTGAACAGGGTAGACCAAGATGGAACGAGAAGAGGCAATAACGGTCAGCTGTTAAGTGCCCGCTCTGCACCCATCACGTTTTCAAAACAACAAACAACGAGACATTTTCTCTTGCCTATTCTATAGCCTTCTAGTAGTTCGACTAGCAAGATACAATGGAAGACAGTAGATCTTCAGCAGTCGGTGCAAAGTCTAACGGAAGCTACGGATCTGTGTTAACCACATATCGACTGAGAACGAAGGTAGAGCAACAGATAATGATAAGCGCGCAGAGCTTAGACGTGCTACATTTGAGAATCAAGTTCATATTTGTCTCGGACTGCCTCCCCTTAGCTCTGCAGTAGTGGTCCAACAGTGGCCAAAACTCAAGAGTATCTAAAATGGGTCTTCAAATGTGTCAACCTTCGCACAAGATTACTCGTGGCAGAGTTGTAGATAGAAGGATAATAGTACTCCCTTTATTCACAAGATATTAAAAAAGCGAGAACAATGCTGCATTGGCTGATCACGTTAACTCTAGTATCTGCCGTCAACTTGTGTGAAGGATTATAGAATCTTATAATTTGTTAGCTCGTTCAAGACCCCGGCTGAGTTAATTTAGCGAATTTCATCTTATTATTATTTAGCTCTGCTTACGTGTATTTAAGGAATAGTCTGAGATATACGGATGTAGTAGATTCAAAATGATTAAATCAACTTTAGATTTGTCGTTATACAAGTAACAAATTTAATAATCAATTATGTTTAACAGTTATAAAAATGAATAATTGTTTAGAAAAAAGTATTCATCACAGTGTGATGTTATGGTTTTCGAAAATGGACAGTTCACTTGGCAGCCTTTAAGTTTTATTTAGCTTCCAAAATTTATTTCTGCTCCCGCTGATGTTTGGGTCTTTCCAGATAGATGACTGGATCACGCGCGTCCCTGGTCAAGATTTAAGAGTTGCAGTACGTTCCAAGTGGAATCAGGGAGTAACTGCAAAGCTGATCCCGCGTCTCTAAGACCCGGCTGATGATGGTGTCTAGTGTCGACTTCAGGCCATATACCCTCACTTGTTCCAGAGGTAGTACCCTCAACTGGTACCACCAACTAGTATGGCAAAAGAAGAGAAACGAATACCCTCTGAGTATTGAGTTTGCAGACACATACTTATGTGTGGAATGAAAAGAGGTTCATTCCACTTTCCCATCTATCTCAGATCTTTTACCCTCTCGGAGAAATAATCTTACTCCCAGTGGGTGAGAAACTATCTTTACTTTTAAAATGAATAGTTTTATATTTAACTTTAGTTGAAAATGTTAACAATATAGTTTGAACATATTTACATTTACACTGGTTGAAAAGGGTAATAATATTGCAAGTATCTACATGATTTCTTTCATCATTCCCTTCCTGCTCCATATGGAACTTGAGACTACCTCTGCTTTTGGTTCTTTATACGAAACTCGCAATAAAGTAGTCACCAGCCCTGGCTATGGTGGTTCATAAAACCATCATTCTATATGATGAGGTTGCCAGCCTCAAATGACTTGGACACCACTAGCAATTTTCACATATTAATATTCTCATGGCAATATAACATTTTAGTTCACATGTTAGTATCGAAAAATATAGAATGTAAAATGTATAACTTACGCCAATCTTGGCTCACAGACCTTTTGCTCAGAGAAATAAAGTTAAGGCACTAGCAGATGCCTTTTTACACGTTTCTGGGGTGTTGTTATGTTAACAATGAATTCTCACTATGACTCCGTGTTTTCAATTTCCTCAGATCCCGGATTTACTTATTATTTCCTGGGCTCTTTAAATCCTTCAAGATGTTCCACAAAGTCCGGTTTGATATATATGAAATCTGATTCTAACTCTGACAGTCTGACGGTCTTCTTGGCACGAGTGAATTTTCACAGAGTCGTAAAACTGCAAAAAAGGTCATGTTATATTGCCTGTCCTCCCCAGCATTTGTTTGTTTCGATGCTAAACAAGGCTCCAATCATTTCAAACCTGCGTGTTTAGGTGACGTAATTCAAAATTATTTCCGCCTGAAATAATGTTAGTGATGCAAAAGGTCATCTCTCCCATATATTGTAATAAAACATCCGATTGCCTTCTCTGCAATGTTTACAAATACAACATGTTACTTTTATCTCAAGTAATATGTTCGTAATATGTCATATAGGAAACGATTATGTCATTCCTCTCCGCTGACAAATAAGTTATCTCCCCGTAGTGGTTATCAAACTTTCAGCGTATTACCATTGCCTATGTCTAACGAACCTATACTTAAACCATAGTTCCTTCCCTTAGTCGGCTACAGAAGAATAAGAACGCAGAAAAAAAAAGAAATGAAACATTGAAGTAGATTGATCTATGGCCAGTCGGAAAATAGAAGAGAACAATGTGTCAATGCTGTAGGAGTTGAAACTGTTAATTGCTGTAAACAAACAGGAAGATATGCCTTGCATCTATGTCATATAATTGTGTTGTGCATACGTTATCAGGGAAAATGAACACAGCTTTAGAAACCCGACAGGTCTTAATAGTCGTGTTGTTAAAGTAAGTTTCAACAAATGCGATTTAAAAGGCTAGATGGATGTAAGAACAGGGAACTAAGAGAACATAAGACAGCCAGACTGTCTAGTGTTGTCATTTGGTGACAGAATTACTGTTGTAGCTGGTCACTGTCTAGTGTTGTCATTTGGTGACTGAATCACTGTTTTAGCTGGTCACTGTCTAGTGTTGTCATTTGGTGACAGAATCACTGTTGTAGCTGGTCACTGTCTAGTGTTGCCATATGGTGACAGAATCACTGTTGTAGCTGGTCACTGTCTAGTGTTGCCATTTGGTGACAGAATCACTGTTGTAGCTGGTCACTGTCTAGTGTTGTCATTTGGTGACAGAATCACTGTTGTAGCTGGTCACTGTCTAGTGTTGTCATTTGGTGACAGAATCACTGTTGTAGCTGGTCACTGTCTATGTTGCCATTTGGTGACAGAATCACTGTTGTAGCTGGTCACTGTCTAGTGTTGCCATTTGGTGACAGAATCACTGTTGTAGCTGGCCCCCCCCCTTGCAGGAAGCCTACCTCAAGCATTCCCATGCTCTTACAGGGATGGTTTATGTATCAATTTGTTCTACGTGAAGAGGTGGCCAGCCTCATGTAAAGCCTCGTATTACTCGTCTTGTACGACATGTGTTAGTGCAGTGGTACAATTCTTTCTTTGTCTAATCAGTTCATCAGTCACCTGGGAGCTAATCGTGTCAATTATTGATAGAACGAGTAGCAAATTACCGTTTACTTTATTTCAAATATTATATACGTTCCGAAAAACCACTTTTTTCATACTTCCTAGAGAAAATATGTATTTTTAAGATATAAATGTGTAGACCCTGCGTTCTTTTGCAATGACGAAGATCATATGTTCTTGCTCGATATTTCAAGTAATAATGTTTCTTTGTTTTTAAAAGTAAATTTCAATTATAATGATAATTTCGTTTGGTAATTTTAGAAATGCAATAGTTTTCTTATCACTGATTATTTTAATATTAAGTTCTTCAGCGTTATGATGGCTTCCTCCAAACTCACAATGAAGACCAAAGCTGCGGTATATAATGCCTGCGTCACCAGCACACTCCTATATGGCAGCGAGACTTGGACGACCTATGCTAAGCAAGAGAGAAGGCTCAATACCTTCCATTTACGGTGTCTACGCCTCATCCTCGGCATTTCGTAGACAGATAAAGTGACAAATGTCGAGATGTTGTCACGGGCTGGCCTTCAAAGTATGTATACACTGCTTAGACAGCGCAAACTTCGCTGGCTTGGCCATGTTCGCCGCATGGAAGGTGGTCGCATCCCAAAAGATATCTTCTACGGACAGTTAGCAGATGGCAAGAGAACAGTTGGGCGACCACAGCTGAGGTTCAAAGATGTGTGCAAGAGAGATATGAGGGCACTGGACATGGATCCAGCAACATGGGAGGATGAAGCTGCCGATCGCACTAAGTGGCGATGCTATTTACGGCGCCACCTCAGATTGGGCGAAGAGAGGCTCACACAACAAGCAGAGGAGGGGAGAAAACGTCGAAAGGAGCACCAGGAAAATAAGCAGCTGAGGGCTGTCAACTCAGGGGCGCATTCCCATAGTCAGTTATGACTGAAGGGGCTATTATTATTATGATGGCTTCACTGAATGATTGGAAAGCGCAATAACACTGACCCCCCTCTCTCTCCCAATCCCCCCACAAACCCCCCCCCTCCCCCCCACAAAAAACCAGCTCGAGTCCATTCAGTGATGAAAAAAAAACATAACAAACTGGATATATAAAAAACCTGAACAACAAAAAAACACAAAACAAACAAACAAACAAATATAGAAACTAAATATGGTTGTTATGACTTCTTTACATTTACTGTACCTCTATTCGAACGCTCAGGTTTATTTTCTTAAGAGAACTGTTACTGTTGACTGTTGTATTGTTTATTTTTCTTGAATAAGGTCGTTATTTATGGCGTTTAATAAAAAATAAAAAAATAATGATACACGCAAGAGAACCAATATGCAAGTTGCCAAGACAAAAGGCAACACTCGTGCAAGTTCTCACTTCGACACAACGTTGCACAGAATTAATTGACAAATTCAAACTAGACTGCCAAATACGTAACTTGCAAACTAAGATATTCCCGTTTTTTACCTAGTTATGGTAGAGATAACACGCTGCGCAACGTGGTTGGGCAAAAAAATAAATATGACTTAAGAATCGGCAAAAGATGTATACGATCCATCGAAACAATGGCAAACATTTGACCAGAGCAGAGCATGCCTTTAAAAGCGAAGGTTTTCTACTACTTCCAATAATAATGATATTACCTACATACATAACCAAGCTGCATTCAATATTTTAAGATATAACGGCTACAATAACGGGATTAAAATTGTAATACTTGATTTTATCTGGCTCCACTAGTTGATGAACCATATATTACAGTTAGATTCTCGATCATCCACTACATGATCATCCACACATCACCAGTAGATAACTTCATACACTATCAATAGACTGTCCACACACCAACAACAGATTCTCCATTCACCACCAATAAATCTTCTACTAACCACAAATAAATCATCCATACACTGCCAGTATATCTTTCACATACCACCTGTGAAGACTGTATCAGGGCGATGCACTGGCATCACCGATCTACTGTTTATTACATGTAAAGAATATTATCAAACCAATATATCGCTTGCTCAAAACAAAAATCCACACTAAGTCGCAATCAGGTTAAAAAAAATACTAGATACAAAAGCTATACAAAAATAAAGATATCTTCGCTTATGACAAATTTTAGTAAAATTTACTGTTACACCAGAATACAACCAAAAATAATAATAATTAAAAAAGCAATGAATACATTGTAGAAAAGGAAAAAGACGAATGAAAAGGCAAAAGAATATTTCTATTGTCCTATAGAAGAGACACCAAAACCATGATCCAGATGGAAAAATACAACAGTATGCCTACGCACTCAATGAAGGCAAGACACGTAGCAGCTTTGTCCATCAAGGAAATAGACTTAAAAGACAGAATTGTTAAGGGATGGAGAATATGCTCGAATTCTAGCTCGGTCTAGGGTTACATGTTGTTAATAAAGATGTGAGAATTCATGTATTTTGACTTGGTTCTCCTTATTTTTTTCATTGGTTTATATTGTCAAGTATGATGGTAACCACTCTTCGTGTCCGAACCTTTCTCCTTTCAAAATATTCAAATATTGAATAACGTTGAAAAATGCTGGAATGAACTGGTATTAACTGGATAAAGATCTTAGCGTAGATGATTGGTCGAAATTTTAATAAACACTATGTGTATATTCTCAACGTCACAATTACAATAATGGCATGTATACTCCATCACTTCTACAGTCTTGCTTTCTCTACGTTCGACTTTCTTAAATTATATTATTCAACTTCTCAATATACCTCTATATAGTTTCATTCATTATTTTCCATTATCATCGGGGTATTTGGCGTCCCGGTACAACAAAGGTTCACATATCTTAATCCATTATCATCGGGGAAATTACATCCCGTCATAGCAAATGTTCATATATAATAATTCCATTATCATCGGGGTATTTGGAGTCAAGGCACAACAAATGTTCACATATCTTAATCCATTATCATCGGGGGATGTATCGTCCCGGCAATACAAAGGTTCACATATATTTCTTGGAACACATTTCCTTTCTCATATTCATTTTTAATCTTGGCACTTTATTCTGCTTATAATTTAAAGCATATAGTGCTTACCATATTCTCCTGCATATCCCTTTAATAATTTCTGCAATGGCTGACATACAAGCCATATGGAGAAACACATCTAGACGCTATGGGGTCACACATACAACTCTACTTTTTACGTCATTGCCTAGCTACTCATCTCATAGTAACTGCATTCTTGTCTCTCTTGCATTCAGTTGAAGTACAACATGGTGTGAGAAAAACCCGTAGTTAATAATAATTTGCCGCGATAAAAATCCCACCAAGAAGTAATCTCAGCAAGCATCAAGAAGACATATTTATGAAGAATACACCGCTAAAGCCCATCCTATACCCTGTACCATGGGAACAGACCAGCAGTACCCTCCAGATTAATACATCAATCAGTGGTCTCACAATTTGATATGAGTATAATTATCTGCAAATACGAACTGCTACATTGAGTATGATCCAAGAAAGCTGTCCCTTACGATCATGGATACATGCCTACACAGATGGGTCAGCAACAAGTGCTGTAAAGAATGGAGGCGCCGGTATCTTTATCTCATATCCGGACAACCACTATGAGACTAGGCATATTCCCACTGGTAAATTCTGTTCCAACTATACAGCTGAGGTTCAAGCTCTAGAGCAAGCTGCAAATATGATTTATAACACCAACTCTGACTGCCAGCAGTTAGTCATCCTGACAGATGCACTGTCTGTACTGCACGCTTTCAAGAGTGGTTACCTCCCTCTTCTGAGAAATGAACTAGGCAAGGTAGCTGACAAAAAGCGAACCATACTTCAGTGAATACCATCCCATTGTGGTGTATCCGGAAAGGAAAAGGCAGATAAACTTGCTAAAAAGGGAGGAGAATGTGAACAAGAAGATAATGAAATCACATACTTTGAGAAAAAGAGAGCTATCCAGACTATCAGAAGAGAACAGAATCAACCCAACGACGACTACCACACTCTTGACCGGCAGGGACAGATCACCATTTTTCGCCTCAGGACAGGGCATAACAAACTGAATAAACACATGTACAAGCTACGATTGTTTGCTTCACCACTGTGCACATGTGGATTAAACGAATAAACTGCTGAGCATGTTCTACAGGATTGTCCTTTGTACGACCAGTTAAAAAAGGTATACTGGCCCAATGACTCAACACTAAACTCAAAGCTGAATGGAGCTAAAGAGGAACCCGAGACGACGGTCAAGTTCATCATGAGAACTCATCTGACGCTGTGCCACATATATATGTAAATAGTGCAGCAGTGTCCCGTCCTCCTTGCTTCCCCATCTTAGGTTTATAATCTTTGCGACGTAAAAACATGCAATTCGCTGACGAAATTCGCTGACTGTAGACTCACCTTGAAAGCCACGCCTATTTCTTCTGTTTACAGACCGACAAGCGTTTACCTACGCTCGTACAGGCTAAGATAACAGCCAGCGAAAGCATAATTCGCCTATCATAAATTATCACGCGAGCTGATTTGGCAATTAGCATTGTTGACAGACAGGAGCGCGCGGATAGATAATTGGTTTCTTTGATCAGGGGGGAACGCGAGCATGAGTTCGGCCGCTAACTGTTTGATGTCCAACATTTCAGGGGACTTAAGCCAAGGCAAAAGGGGAGATATTAAGATTTACCGACAACAGTTGATTGTCCGTGATCCCAGGGGAGGTAATTATCTGATCTTCAGCGGAGAGACGAGATCAAAGACGGTCTGTTCGCTTAGCGTCGTCTATGTTCTTGGTCAGCATCGGTGAGCAGAAATTCTTCATCTCGGCAGTCGAAAGAGTTGATTTTCCTGATATGGCCGAAGGCGCGATTTCTTGCACCCGTTAGTGAAATAACACACTTCTCCTTTTTTGTTGTTCGTTAATACTGTTATTTTACAGGGATAGATTAATTAGCAACTCTGTTCTTTACTTTATCGTCTATTTCTATACCCTATCATGAATCTTTTGACATTTTGGAACTATTAACTTCTTGCGGGTTCTTTTCTCAACATACGGGATGACACTTATGGGTTATTTTCCAAATTCGGTAACCTATGATTTCATTGATAAATATGTTTGATGTTGTGAGCAGTTTATATGATAATAAACTTAACAAAACTTAATTACTTGTGTTGGTCAGCTCAGCCCATACCCATACTCCATTTACAATAGTTTTTCACGTTTGTGTGTCTTGTTGTCACATAACTGTGTGTGTGTGTATAGTTAAACATATATGTTAAATGTATGGAGAGTAGGAGTGTCGGTTAACAAATTACCGTCGTAAAGATATGCTGGACTAGAGTATCTTCTCAACCCAGTGACAGATTCTACCCTTAAACTATTCACTTGGGAAATCTATTTCTCATACCTTAATTCCCACTTAATTACCACTTTGCCTGTTCTATTCAGAAGTACCTAATCTAACTTAAATACCTATCAAATTTAAGACACGGTGTAAACATCAAAGACGCGATCGCAAGAAGAAGAAGAAGCAATCATCAGCGCGAACGAGATGTTTTAGACCAACTCAAGATAAGACCAAATCTAGACAATATCTACGAAGATGATGTATTAGTTCTATAAGAATATTTAACCACATAGAATACATTGACTTGATGGTGTCATTTTAAAATTGTCCACAGAAACCACCTTCCCAACGACAGATTCTTTCTATATTGTACGTCGGTGTTTTCATTTAAAAAAGATCATAAATACGTGATGTAATAATGTTTGTCATGGCTGAAAAATTAAAAAAATTAAGAGACAAAAAAACACAACGCAAAGAACGTGACTCAAACTTTATTGTGTATAGAATACATTGAAAAAAAATTAAATCACTTAACCATTTCTAAAATACAAAATAACCAGTTAGAGTAATGGAATTTCCAATCAGGTTAAAAAAAATTACTAGATACAAAGCTTTCAAAATAAAGATCTTTTCGTTTATGACAAATTTCAGTAAAGTGCGCTTTTGCACCAGAATACAACCAAAAATAATAATAATTAAAAAAAAACAATGAATACATTGTAGAAAAGGAAAAAGACGAATGAAAAGGCAAAAGAACATATCCCAAAATTTCTAATAGCGTTTAAAAAAAAAAGACTAAAGAAATGTACAATTTAAAAAAAAAATGAAAACTGAGTCAAAAGTTTAACAACATCGACGCTTATAAGTGTCTTAATCCACTGTGATAAGATTTTAAATGTGCAATCTTTTACATTATTGTAATATTCTAAATGGACTGGTTTAAGGCAAAAGTTTAAGATACATGGTTACTCTAACTGTGTTCTAGCCATTTTACAGTGTCATACGGAAACCGATACATTTTAACTATATAGTGTATTTTTAAACAACGGTTTACGTGAGTTTTAACAAATTCAGAAACAATAAATATTATTATTCTTAAGCCTACTGTTTTTAGTGGTGGGTGTGTGGCATCAGAACGACTATAAACAGACAACTTTGGGTTAGTCATCATTGATCCAGGTAACTCCTGCTGCATAATCATCGAGGAACTGCATTCTGTCAGCCTTCACATGGATGTTGGAGCCAAAGAATTGATAAAGTGGAAACTTGAATATAAGAGCATCCAGTTCGTCAGCGCTGACTTCGTTCATGAAAAAATGCTCCTCCCTTTCAGCAAGAATTTTGTATCCCACTACTTTTAGACCTGCACGTATCGCGGTCAAAGTTGCTTCAGCATCTTGTTTCCACACTGCCCGAAACTCTCCAGTTGTGTTACCATAAAAGTCATAGCGGTATCGCAGATAATAAAGATTTTCTCTGTCGAGGGTAACGTTGACGGGTTGCGTAAGTTCATCAGAGACTCCAAGATTTCTTGCAGAGCTCTCATAAGTTATTACAGGCTTACTAGTAATGTCCACAGCTGCGAGTCGGCTAACTCTTCCAATGACGCGCTCTAGTCCTGTGGTGTTAAAAACCTGAGCAACAGCGATGATTTTGTTTTCTCCAGAAATTTTGAATTTGTGCAAGAATCGTAGATCAGGTGAGTCAGAAAGAATTCTCGCGATGTCAGTGCTAATTTCTGACACATTAAGTCCTCTTTCCTGCGGTAACATAGTAAATACAAGAAAATACAGTGCAGCATAGAATACCATTCTCGCCAAAACTATGAAAGTCTGAATGTCAACTGGACACGACACGAGCTGTGTACTGATGTGAGTGATTTTGTGATCTCAAGTGTGGCGCTTATAAAGTAAAATAAAATATAGAAAGACGCTTAGATGCGGTTAATGGTTAGAGAACTACCTGTGAAGATTGTATCAGGGCTTAAGATGCACTGGCGTTACCGATCTACTGTTGAATTAATAATTCAAATAGGCCTTTAAAGCTGGGGATTTGCGACTTAGTGCGGATTTTTGTTTTGAGCAAGCGATAAATTGGGTTGATAATAGTCTTTAGATGTAATAAACAGTAGATCGGTGACGCCAGTGCATCTTAATCCCTGGAGGGTACTGCTGGTCTGTTCCCATGGTACAGGGTATAGGGTGGGCTTCAGCGGTGTTGTCTTTTTGGATAGGTCTTCTTGATGCTTGTTGAGGTTACTTCTTGGTGTGATTTTTATCGCGGCAAATTATTATTAACACTGGGTTTTTCTCATACCATGTCGTACTTCAACTGAATGCAAGAGAGACAAGAATGCAGTTACTATGAGATGAGTAGCTAGACAATGACGTAAAAAGTAGAGTTGTATGTGTGACACTATAGCGTCTAGATGTGTTTCTCCATATGGCTTGTGTGTCAGCCATTGCAGTAATTATTAAAGAGATATGCAGGAGAATATGGTAAGCAATATATGATCTCTCTTAAAGGCCGGAACGACGCTGGTAGCGTACATCCACAAAACCCCTAGAAGCCGAAACGACGTTGGGAACGTCACTTTTGTGTTCTGTGAAATTTGTTCCGTATTTTCATTATGACTCATAACTGAATACTATATGTAGAATATCACTACAAATCCTTCATATTCTAATTCAACATTCATTTGTCTTTACTGTGATGTATAATATGTGTGTCTTTGTTGTGTAATAACTCAGAAACTTTAGAATTTATAAAGGTACTGCTTTAAGGTACAAAAATAATTCTGGCAAAACTGATGAAAAAATTCCGGCCTGCAAGAGTTTTAAATTACACTGGTATACACACATTTTTGTGCCTTAAATTTTATAGCTGTTCTTGTGTAATTTTGGGTTGCTGATTCCAAAAATGTAATCAGATTTTTTCTATCAGCTCTAGTTTTTGAGATAACTAAGAATGACAATATTAGGAGGGCAATTGTTATGTACAATCCTAGAGTTAGGTGCTATCAGTGGCATTTTGACTTTAGTCTGCATTCATATTGTAAAGTGCTCAGTCTGTAAAGAAGTGTGGTGTATTCTGTGTTCTCTTTCTTCTGTAAAGCTCCACTATCAATCACTGTAACATGTTGTTTGTGGTGTCACTACTGTATATGTCCATTGTTGAGATCAGGCATGCTCCAGTCTACCCAGCTGTAAATGGGTAACTCACCCTAGTCCTGAGTTAGGGAAGGCAAAGGCAGCTGTAAGCAGTAGTTTCCCTCTAAGGCTCCAGGGGAAGCAGGCCCTAAACTTGGTCAATTCAACCGACGCAGGATGGTGTAGATATGGAGTAGAAGTGTAGAGTGTGATTAACGCGAATGGTGTACTGTTCGTGTTCTGACCAATCTAATCACTCATACACTTGTGTCTACAAGGCACCAATGCAGACTGCTGGAATCTTTGTTTACACAGTTTATTTAGACGCACACACTGGGACATAACGAGTAAATCATGGGTACAGGTTGACACATCAATTTGCAGGCATACATAGTAGATCCCAAGTCATGACACATTCATAAATAATGGGTAGTACATCAATAGCTTCCAATGTCATGATACATAATGGCCGCATCCCCTATCTGACTAAGCGCGTCAGTGAAGGCGGATCGGTAAGTAACTAAAGTTGCTTTATGTTCACAGTTTATATCATATTATGAAACCACGATAAGGGGTTTCTATCAAAATTGAGATCTCCTTGCCACTGTCCGAATAATAAGATACATGCCCGTTCTTTGGACAGTGATTCAAAAATATGATGACAGGAATGTAACATGGCCGCCTTCCTGAGTTGTCGCTCACTCACTCACAGGAGGGTATATCTAAGCCAAAGTTAATTTGAAATGTATAAGAATAATTTCTTAAAGTTCCTCCAAACAGTTCTACAGTAATCCAGTTACTTCACGTAGACATAACTGCTATATGGGAGCCCGTCATCTTCGTCGATACAAAACATGACCCTAGCGTTGCGAAGCACCAAAATTCCAGCTAGGTCTAACCGACATGAGATCATCAAAAATAGGGTCTGGAATTACCTGGAGTCCGAATTGTACATGGTACCGTACATTAGGAGAGTCTCTAACACAAACTCTAGTAGAGACACAATCTCCTACAGAAGAAAAACCACTTCGTAAATCATTTTTACTGAAGAATATACCAGCCCTGGAAAATGCGTAACCGCCATTGTAAACGGTACCTCGGAACTCATCACGACTTGTCAAGACAACTCCTACTTCCGCTAGAGCGGCATAACAAGAATATAGTCCTGCCTACCCATCAAAAATATACAATATAGGACTGATTCTACTTGTACTAATAATATGTAATACATATGAATTCAGGCCATAAACATAATAAGCGAATTAATATATTTTCTGGCCCTAACAAATAAGTACGGACATGGGTGTCATATCCATGCGCCGAATCAATATCAAGAACGATTACTCCTATAATCAAAAGGGTAAAACAATCATGGATTATCTAGCTTTCCCCATAGACAGCATTTTCATACACAAATGAATGAATGTCTATATCTTTTCCATATTAAATAGCCATATCGATTTTTGTAATATGTGCGTCAAAATATGCACGCAACAGATTACCACACCCCTCGGGAAAAAAAAAGATACATTTATTTTTTTTGAAATACATCTAGTGGCAACATACAATAGGCTCACAACGCACCAATAACAACGCGCAGATGATAAGCATAAGTTTTCTGACCTTAGAGAAAGTACTTCTCTAAGTATAAATATTTCCAGAGAGGTGTCACCAACGCATACTACAATATTAGCAATGACACAATTTCTACATTAGTTTATACATAAATTTCATCTAAGATATCTTAACATCATGATCATCAAAGACGAAAAAACATTGAAAGATCAGCGGTGAATAAATATCAATGAACCGCTAAGTAGTGTTACAATCAATATATGATATTACCTATGTGTACACATTTCAACATAGGAACAACTGTATCAAAGTTGTATAGCAGTTATGAATCATGTGGGCATCTAGACAAAATATCTGCCATCACATTTTCTGACCCACGGATAGCTCGCACCGAAAAATGAAATGGCTGCAGAGCAATTGCGTAACGCGTTGATCTCGCGCTCTTCAGATTTTTACTCTGAATAGCCGTAAGAGCTTTCTGGTCAGTTTCCACGATGAAATGCGCGCCAAGAAGAAATCTTTGCAGTTTAAGGATTGACCAAACCATAGCCAATAATTCACGGTCTAGGACCGAGTAATTCTTCTCTGCGGTATTTAATTTACGAGAAATGTACATCACAAGGATGCAGAGTTCCAGAGTACTCTTGCATTAGTGCTGCTCCAATCCCGGTGGATGAAGCGTCACTACGAAGAATAAATGTCTTATCCTTAGAAGGCAATACTAGGATAGGTGGAGTAGAAAACATAGTTTTAACCTTATCCAAAGAGTATTGACATTCTTGAGTCCAATGGACTACATTAGGAGACCCTTTCTTTAACAAGGAAGAAAGAAGTGACATAATGGAGGACAGATTCGGAATGAATCGTCCATAAAATTGTATTAGGCCTAAGAGACTTCGCACTTGCTTTTTAGTCTTAGGAATAGAAATGTTAAGTATCTTACTTGTATTATGGTCTTCTGTTTTTAGGAACCCATGACCAACACGGTGTTCTAAGAAAGATATTTCTCTAAAACCAATACATGCTTTCGATGGTTTCGCTGTCAGGTTATGCTCGCGTAAGATAGACAATAGTTCATTTATCCCATTATAGTGATCGTTCCAAGTATCACTGAAAAGACAGATGTCATCAAGATACGCAATGACATCTGAGCGATGAGATAGGATTCGACGCATCATGCGTACGAATGTTGCAGGGGCGTTCATAAGACCGAAAGGCATGAAATTCCATTGGAATAGACCCCTAGGCGTCGAAAAAGCAGTAAACGGTTTGGCGTGTTCGGATAATGGAACTTGCCAATATCCCTTAGACAAATCGAGTTTAGTAAAGAAATGAGAATTCGATAGTCTCGTAAGTAGCTCTTCTAGTAAAGGCATAGGTTCAGCATCAAATTTCTTCACTTGGTTCAATTTGCGATAATCCACGCAAAGACGTATGTTATTGTCTTTTTTCGTACAATAACCATCGGCGAAGAATAATTTTTAACTCTATCATCTCATCCAACTCTTTCTCTACCTGTGCTTGAAAATGTATCGGGATAGGATACGGTCTGACTCTTATAGGACTATGGTCAGTAAGAATAATGTCATGTTGAATGACATCAGTTTGACCAGGAATGTCAGTAAGGACATCCTGAAATTGTTCTAACATAGTAGAAACTTGTTTCTGCTCTCCTGGAGATAATTCGGGAGAAATTGCAACATCTTTCCATGATTCATTAGAGTGAAGAGGAATCATTGGAAAAGGTAGATTTACATCCGAGAAACTCGTTTCCTCATCCTGTATTACTGACAAAGATGAGTACTGTCCATGTTGGACTGGAAAATCGTCCGTTACCTGGAAAACAGGTTGTAAATAATCCGGACGTTCATGGAATTCCGTGAGCATGTTGATGTGGAAGGTTTTACGCTTCCCGTCAATATCGACGATATAGTCAACATCGGAAACTTTTGATATTATATCGTACGGACCTTTCCAAGAAATAAGAAGTCTATTTTCCCTACAAGGTAGCAAGACGAATGCTTTGTCACCTGGACAAAGTTGTCGCAAGCATCTCTTTTTATTGGCAAATTCCCTTGCCTTCTGTTTCGCAAATTCAGAAGAAGCAGTTGCCAATTTGTATGCTTCAATAATCTTGTGTCTAAGTGCGATGACATATTCATAAGAGGATTTTGTGTCATCGACAATATTATCAGCAGTTATAAGATCATGAAGTAAGGACATAGGACCTCGCGGTTTCGCGCCAAAGACAAGTTCAAAGGGAGAAAATCCTGTATGTTCGTTGGCGACCTCTCTATATGCAAAGAGAGCCGCGGGTAAAACCCTATCCCAATCCTGAGGATGATCTTCTGTTATCTTACCTAGTAGGTTTTTCAGAGTTCTATTCAGACGTTCCACCATCCCATTGGACATAGAATGATAAATACTACTCAGCGATCTCTCTATCTTAAGAGTTGACATTACTTGAGACATGGTATCCGATATGAGTTGGGTACCATGGTCGGATAATATTTCTGCTGGAAACCCCAGACGAGAAAATATTAACCAAAGAGCATCTGCGACATCAGAAGTAGTTATGCTCTTTAGAGGAACAGCCTCCGGCCAACGTGTGCACATATCAACACACGTCAAAATAAATTGGTGTCCTCTAGCAGACTTTATCTTAAATGGACCAATGATGTCTATCGCCATTTTTTGAAATGGTCGAATGGGAATGTCTGCAGCCTGAATAGGTGCATCATGGCGTGGACCTCTGGATTTAATCTCTTGACATACTTTACAAGATCGACAATAGATTCGTATGTCCTTATTCACAGCAGGCCAAAAGAAAGATTCAAGAACTGTAGCTTTAGTACGGGAAAAACCCATATGTCCAGCACACTGCGAATCTTGAGCGTGCTGTAAGATTTTAACTCTCATATTTTTAGGCACAAGGATTCGAGCATGAATGGACTTAGCGGAGTCTTGTACCATATGTACAAGTACGCCATTCTTCATCGTAATCCAAGATTTACGATTTGTATCCTTATTCGGATCACCTTTTGTTGCCAGAGTAAAGAATTTCTTTAGAGTAGGATCATCTTCCTGCTGTTTTATAAAGGAATCATGGGAAATCTCCAAGGAATCATCTTGGATCTGCGCATCATTATCTTTAGAATGTGAAGATTGTGGCATATTAAGAGCTTGAGCCCTAGTGATTACTGCATTAGCAGATTGCATATTAACATTTTCCCAATTAGAATTTTGCTGTGGAGTGCATTCTTTCACTCCATGAATGCGACCGATGATAAGATCAGCGATCGGATTCGGCAAGAGACATGCTTGCACCTCTCCTGTAAAGAAAGGCGTAGCAATATTGATAATGGCAGTGGAGTACTTCTCCAATGTGCCACCAAATGTTACACATTTGACTACATCGCCTGTAGCTCGAGAAGGATTTACGAGTGATTGCCTCACTCCGATGGTAGTGCACCCCGAATCGAAAAGAATTGATACCGGAGTACCATCTATTAGGCCTCTATTGAAAACAAGACCACCCCTTCCATTATGCGCGATTGACGCAGGGAGAGCGGGAAGCGGGTGACCGCAGCTTAAAGTAGAAACTGTGGTTGGATCGAATAATGTTTTGCATTGCGAACACTCAGATGCTCTAGCAAAATCGAAAGCGGAATTTGCTACACTATTGGAGTCTTTTTTATCATTATTCTGATTACCGGCGTCGTGGAACTCCTGTTGTGCAGAGTTAGCCTGGTAATAAGATTTACCATGTCTTTTGTGTTGTGATCTACCTCGGTTATAATTATCTCTATAATTATTATTTCCTCTTTTATAACCCCTATTTGGGTTTGAATCATAATATTCATGATCATAATCATCACGCTCATTATACTGAGTATCCCTGTAATATTGGTTCTTTTCTCTCCATGAAGCACTTGGGTAGTTCCTATAGCTACTCCCCTTTCGAGAATGTCTAAAATTATGGGTACCCCTCGCGTGTCGAGGACTATCAGCCCGATTCCGGTTCTTCGAAGAAGAACCCTGATTTGAGTGGTTATCTTGGTTTTGATACTTATTCCAATTAACCTTTTTATCAAATTTATTTTTAGCTCCTTGGAATTTGTGTGAGTAATTCTGATTATATTCTGTTGCCGAAGCAACTGGCATACTCTCTTTAATGTTAGAGTTACTAAGGATCAAGTCAGGGTGTGCCGTGGCATACTGGTCACAATATTCTTCCATTTGCTTTATTGTACTAGGTTTACGCTCATGTAAGAACTCTAGGAATGATTTATTTACAGAAGACATGACCTTGTCTCTTAGCAATAAATCCGTAAGACCATCAAATGTTTTCTCTATTTTGGATAATTCAATCCATCGTGAAAGTGTAATTCATGCTTTTGAGATGAATTCTGAGAATTCTACACCTACCTCAGGTCTCATTGTTTTAAACAAAAGACGATAACCTTCTTCTGACAGCTGATATCTCTTTATCAAAGCTGCCCTAATAGCATCATAATTATCCTTGTCGGCCTCTTCAACGAAATATAACTTACTCAGAGACTCCCCTTTTAGATTTTCAGACAACTGATTCACATACTGTGATTTGTCAACATTATGAGCTCGACAAGCACGTTCAAATCTAGAAAGCCAAAATGTTATGTCATCACTGGTAGGGTTGAACGCTGGTACCTTGACCTTGTACACAAAGGGTTTACCATTACCACCAGATGCCTGATTAACATTACTCATACTTGTCAATTTCAATTTCTCTAATTCAAACTCATGTTCTCTTATTGCTTTTCTCTCTTCAGCCTCTCTATCTAATTTTTTTTTGTTCTGCAGCAGCAGCAGCTTCTAATTTTTTCTGTTCTGCAGCAGCAGCAGCTTCTAATTTTTTCTGTTCTGCAGCAGCTTCCAATTTCTTCTGTTCTGCATCAAATCTCCTTTCCTCCACTTGCATCTGCAATTTCTTTAGATCAGCAGCAGTATCAGCTTCTTTTTCTAATCTTTTTTCTTCAGCCAGAGCTTTTCTCTCTTCAGCAGCAGCTTCTCTTTCTAATCTTTTCTCTTCAGCCAGAGTTTTTCTCTCTTCTGCAGCAGCTTTTTTCTCTTCAGCAGCAGCTTTTCTCTCTTCTGCAGCAGCTTTTCTCTCTTCAGCAGCAGCAGCAGCTTTTTTCTCTTCTGCAGCTAATGCTTTGTCATATTGAGCAACAGCCCATTGTTCTAAGTCTTTCCCAGTCTTATCAAGAGATTTTCCTTGTGCAATAAAGTAATCTAATGTAGACATCTTGTCTTCTTAAATCAGAAACCTGAAAAAGTAAATAAATTACCTTATTTCACCTTAATGGGAGACAAGTCTATACCATAGACTTAGTCTTAGTGAAAAACTTGTATGGTTATTTTGTTTATCATATAACCAATGATAACTTGAGTACCTGTGGAAAACAATAACTGTCTATCTCAAATACTGTGGGAGACAAGCCTTACAAAGGTCTTGTATAACTTAATGTAATCAATGATCACTTGAGTACCTGTGGAAAATAATATTTCCTATACCAATCACTTTGGGAGACAAGCCTTACAAAGGTCTTGTACACTTTGTTTTATAACAATAATAAACATAAAGTACTGATCTGTACTATAATATAAGTGTATTCAACTATACCTCCTATGTCATATGTCAACTAAAGACATTACAAAGGACAAACAAGAAAAGACAATCTGAAAACATTTGCAGAGATCAAATTAAATTAAATAGGAGAAATGAAAAAAATGATCACAGAATCTGTGATGATAACTGCAATAAGATAACAAGACAAATAACGCCACAGTGTATAAACATAAGGGTGTAAAGAACTGAAATGAAAGGAAAGATGAGACCTACAATTATACAAACAAATCAAACAAAATTAAAGAACAGAAAAATGTTACAAATACAAATATGAAACAGTCGTCACAACTAACCAAATATTTGCAAACTATGTTGCATGCAAATTTCAATTAAGAAATTGCTCCCTATAGAACGCCAGAACAAGACCTATATCACTTGGTATTTCCTGTTCTAGTCACCTCCCATCCAGGCCCGCAAACACATAACAATCACACATATAAACAAATAATATATAAACATAAATATATATAAATCATCAATGTGTGTATCATATAATGCAATGTGTTGTAGTTGCAATGTATTGTGCTGTATGCTCAGTTTTAACAAATTAGACTACCACTTTATTGAGTAATAGATTTGCTTTCTAACTATTACACTGTTCAATTTTTTTGAGCACATTAGAAGATCCACCGATGAAATTTGCACTTTAAGTTCAACATTGCTCTTCTATTACAGCAGGATAAACAATCACTAGTTTAGAACACTGACTGTACTGTGCCAAATGTCAACAAGTGCTGACCCAGATATTGCTACACTTGTCAGAACAGGTCAAGCTGACATTGATTGTATAGCTGTCCTACTGGTGTTGATGTGGTCAAACAAATGTTCTTTCAACTGTAAAATGTGATTCTCAACACGACAAGACTGCGTAGGCTGGACCCAGGAATCTGGCTCACCACTGTAAAGTGCTCAGTCTGTAAAGAAGTGTGGTGTATTCTGTGTTCTCTTTCTTCTGTAAAGCTCCACTATCAATCACTGTAACATGTTGTTTGTGGTGTCACTACTGTATATGTCCATTGTAGTGTACAGAGTTGTTGAGATCAGGCATGCTCCAGTCTACCCAGCTGTAAATGGGTAACTCACCCTAGTCCTGAGTTAGGGAAGGCAAAGGCAGCTGTAAGCAGTAGTTTCCCTCTAAGGCTCCAGGGGAAGCAGGCCCTAAACTTGGTCAATTCAACCGACGCAGGATGGTGTAGATATGGAGTAGAAGTGTAGAGTGTGATTAACGCGAATGGTGTACTGTTCGTGTTCTGACCAATCTAATCACTCATACACTTGTGTCTACAAGGCACCAATGCAGACTGCTGGAATCTTTGTTTACACAGTTTATTTAGACGCACACACTGGGACATAACGAGTAAATCATGGGTACAGGTTGACACATCAATTTTCAGGCATACATAGTAGATCCCAAGTCATGACACATTCATAAATAATGGGTAGTACATCAATAGCTTCCAATGTCATGATACATAATGGCCGCATCCCCTATTTGACTAAGCGCGTCAGTGAAGGCGGATCGGTAAGTAACTAAAGTTGCTTTATGTTCACAGTTTATATCATATTATGAAACCACGATAAGGGGTTTCTATCAAAATTGAGATCTCCTTGCCACTGTCCGAATAATAAGATACATGCCCGTTCTTTGGACAGTGATTCAAAAATATGATGACAGGAATGTAACATGGCCGCCTTCCTGAGTTGTCGCTCACTCACTCACAGGAGGGTATATCTAAGCCAAAGTTAATTTGAAATGTATAAGAATAATTTCTTAAAGTTCCTCCAAACAGTTCTACAGTAATCCAGTTACTTCACGTAGACATAACTGCTATATGGGAGCCCGTCATCTTCGTCGATACAAAACATGACCCTAGCGTTGCGAAGCACCAAAATTCCAGCTAGGTCTAACCGACATGAGATCATCAAAAATAGGGTCTGGAATTACCTGGAGTCCGAATTGTACATGGTACCGTACATTAGGAGAGTCTCTAACACAAACACTAGTAGAGACACAATCTCCTACAGAAGAAAAACCACTTCGTAAATCATTTTTACTGAAGAATATACCAGCCCTGGAAAATGCGTAACCGCCATTGTAAACGGTACCTCGGAACTCATCACGACTTGTCAAGACAATTCCTACTTCCGCTAGAGCGGCATAACAAGAATATAGTCCTGCCTACCCATCAAAAATATACAATATAGGACTGATTCTACTTGTACTAATAATATGTAATACATATGAATTCAGGCCATAAACATAATAAGCGAATTAATATATTTTCTGGCCCTAACAAATAAGTACGGACATGGGTGTCATATCCATGCGCCGAATCAATATCAAGAACGATTACTCCTATAATCAAAAGGGTAAAACAATCATGGATTATCTAGCTTTCCCCATAGACAGCATTTTCATACACAAATGAATGAATGTCTATATCTTTTCCATATTAAATAGCCATATCGATTTTTGTAATATGTGCGTCAAAATATGCACGCAACACATATTATATGTAATTACTGTGCATATATTACCAAAACTGTAATAAAACTTTATCACTAGCAATTGTTTAGTCAACACGCAAAAAGGATCTTTTCGAGGATTTCCTGGAATGTGATATGCCCGGACAGTCAAGCTTAAGGGTCCAACTTTAATCTGCCATCATGTGGGCATCCCAAAGTCCCTGGTATCTCTCTTCCATTGTTTTTATATCTTGGTGAAATCTTTCACCTTGCTCCTCACTAAAGTCGCCAAGATTCTCCGGAAATAAATGTAAATGGTTATGGAGGTAGTGAAATTTTATGCTCAAGTTGCATCCAAGTTAAAAAACTCGACAGCATGTTTCCAACTAATTCAGAATAATTGTCTGCTTTAAAGTTACCCAGAAAGTTTTGCACAACTAAAACAAACGATGACCAGGCTGTGGACTCTGTTTTGTTCATGGAATCAATAAAATTTGGATCGTTTATTAACTTTCTAATTTGAGGTCCATCACAAATTCCAGCTTTAAGTTTGTCTATGCTCAATTCTGGAAACTTTCTGCATAAGTAATTAAAACTGGTACCATCTTTGTTCAGTGCCTTAACAAATTTCTTCATCAAGCCAAGCTTTATATGTAATGGTGGGAAGTTCATCATTTTAAGATCTACACACACCATCCAGTTATGTTCTAAATACTTCAATTTTTCCAGAACTGTGCTTATTGTAGCATACTCCTCCTTCAATGTAGTAGAATGAGCAATTGGAATTGAGCCATATTTGTTACCATTGTGTAAGAGAACACCCTTCAAACTTCTTTTAGAGCTGTCAATGAAAAGTCGCCACTCATCTGGTGTATAACTTACACCCATTTTGTTAACAAGACCTCCTACATTAGTACAAAACACAAGTTTGTTTTCTTTACAAAAGAATGGAATAAAACCTTGCTCTCTGCTGCGATAAAATGTAATCTTTGTTTCAGCAGTCAGTAATTTTTTTTCTTTCAATTTTGAAGCCAAAAGTTATGAAGATTCCTTGGAGAGATATAGATCTCGGATTACATCATTTAGTTCAAGCGGGTCGAAGCGTTGAGCATCTGAAAAATCATCTTCGAAATCACTATCACTGTCACTTGTCGTTCCACATGCCACTGCTGTCTCATCTTCTAGCAAGGAATCCAAAATCTGACTGAAAGTTGGAATTGGTATGTCATCTCCGTGTGGAACAGGTCCCCTAGCAGAATCTAAATCTGGATATTTCCACTTTTTGTGATTTTTTTCCATTAATTCCCTTAATATTCACAACACAGAAATAACAGTCATCATAGTGGTTCTTGGGCTCTCTCCAACCCATTGGAATTCCAAATTTTAAACATTTTCTTTTCCCACAAGTCCACTGTCGCAGGTGTTCAACACATGTTTTGCAAACAATATGAGGAGCCCAAGACGTGTCCTAGTTTTACTTTAAAGTAAGCAAAGTATGCCTTTTTCACAAAAACAGTAATATGCTTCCTATGTTCTTCTTTGAAAGTGTACTCTCCACAAATATAACAAAATAAATGCGGTGAAAGAAAACATGCTCTTCTTGAAGATGATGCCATTCTCTGTTAGAAGTGTGATAAAATAAGTAGCATACTAACATGCATGCAGTGGCTTAAAATCTAAAAAAGGCAATTCTAGGAAGATTCTTGGAAAACTGAAACTGAGAGTAAACAAGCAGTTTTCTTTTGTAAAGGACTAGACAGCAATAGTTTTTTTTTTACATAGCCTTATATAGAAAATATTGTAATAATACAGGGTGACCCAAAAAAAAACCTAACCCGCGCGCGCACAAAGAGTGCGCGCGCAAGCCCGTTTTTTTTTTTTTTTTGTGGGTCACCCTGTATTAATGAAATACAAAAATGCCTGTATCTCAAAAACTAGAGCTGCTACAGACAAGTAAATGTGATATTTGGATTGAACAGGCCTCATTTATGTACAATCAAGAGTAAAATGTTTGGCACCAAAAAAATTTTTTTTTTTGTAGGGCTGTGTTATAGGCAGAATAAAGGGCCAAGATTAAAAATGAATATAATGCGGGATGATAATTCCCATGAGAAGGGAAATGTGTTCCAAGAAATATACGTGAACCTTTGTTGTGCCGGGACGCCACATCCCCCGATGATAATGGATTAATATATGTGAACATTTGTTGTGCCGGGACTCCAAATTCACCCTATAATAATGGAAGTATTATATATGAACATTTTCTATGCCGGGATGTAATTTCCCCGATGATAATGGATTAATATATGTGAACATTTGTTGTGCCGGGACCCCGATGATAATGGAAAATAATGAATGAAGCTATATAGAGGTATATTGAGACGTTCAATAATATACTTTAAGAAAGTCGAACTTAGAGAAAGCAAGACTGTAGAAGTGATGGGAGTATACGTGCCATTATTGTAATTGTGACGTTGAGAATATATATCTAGTGTTTATTAAAATTTCAACCAATCATCTAAGCTAAGATCTTTATCCAGTTAATACCAGTTCGTTCCAGCATTTTTCAACGTTATTCAATATTTGAAAGGAGAAAGGTTCGGACACGAAGATTGGTTACCATCAGACTTGACAATGTAAACCAAATAAAAAAATAAGGAGAACCAAGTCAAAATACACGAGATCTCATACCTTTATTAACAACATGTAACCCTAGACCGAGCTAGAATTCGGACAAATTCTCCATCCCTTAACAATGCTGTCTTTTAAGTCTTTTTCCCCGATGGACAAAGCTGCTACGCCCCAATGCCAGATCACCTAGTCTTGCCTTCATTGAGTGCGTAGGCATACTGTTGTACTTTTCCATCTGGATCATGCTTTTGGTGTCTCTTCTATAGGAAAATGGGAAATGTTCATTTGCCTTTTCATTCAGTCTGTAGTCTAGCAGCTTTCTGCATATCTGATATTGGCGTAGTTTTCATGGCTCCTGTAATGAGCCTGAGGGCTTGATTTTGCAACTTGTCAAATGGCTACAGATGTGTGTTAGCAGCTGATGACCATGCTGTTGAGCTGAACTCTAAGTGTGGTCTTATTACTCCATTATAAATCTTTTGTAAAGTTCGTTCATTTGCTCCCCAATTGGTACCTGCTAGTTTTCTGAGTATGCATGGTCGTCTTCGGGCCTTTCCTTCTGCATTTTCAATATGCTTATTTCACGTAAGCTTTTGGTCAAATGTCACCCCAAGGTAGCTGGGGTAGCTTTCTACCTTGATCATGATTGTCTCTAGGTGTACGTTAGCTGCTTTGTCCTTTGGGGGAGAGGGAGAACAGCGTTGTGGTGGTTTTGTCTGTGTTTATTGTGATAAGCCATTTCTCTGCTCATGACATTAGCCTTTCTGCTGCCCGCTGCATTCTATGATTAGCTGTTGTAACGTATTCATCGGCGCACCAGAGTACTAGGTCGTCTGCTTATAAGGCAGCTTTCACTCCAGCGGGGATGTGCGTCTCTGTGGGCCAATATTCAGTCACCGGACTTCTTCTGTAGACATTACTAAACAACAGCGAACGAGAAGAAGAAGAAGAAGAAGAAGAAGAAGAAGAAGAAGAAGAAGAAGAAGACTCCAGCGGGGAGATCTTTTACCAGGTCATTGATGTAAACAAGGAAGAGTGTTGGGGAAAGTACTCCTCCTTGAGGTTCCCCCTGATAGAGCAACACTTTTCTGCTCTGCAGACCACCAAGAGTGACTCTAGTTCTCCTGTTGTGCAAGTATGACTGGATCCATCTTATCATGTTGCCTTGGATTCCACTTCTCTTAAGTTTTGCAAGAAGACCATCTTTCCACACCTTGTCAAAGACCTGCTTGAAGTCGACCCAGATCGTTAGGACCTTTTTCTTCTCCTGGAAGGCATCTTCTACTACTTGAGACAAGTAGGTAACTTGGTCTTCTATACTGTAGCATTCTCTAAATCCAGCTTGTTCCGGCACCACGATCTGCTCAGACTCTAAATACCATTTCAATCTGTGGTTTACTATTCGCTCCATAGTCTTCCCAACACAGCTTGTGAGACTTAATGGCCGGTAACTTGAAGCCTTGGTCTTACATTTCCCTTTCTTTAGTATGGGTACTGTGATGGCTTCTCTCCATACTTGGTGTACCGTTCCTTTCACCCAGCTGTGGTTGAATATCTCAAGCAGTGTTTATCTTTGCTGCTGAGCTCAGATTTATTAGCATTTCGTTGCTGATTTCGTCTGGGCCTAGTGACTTGGACCTTAAGCTTGGAAATACGTTCTGTAGTTCTTCTAGTGTTATGGGTCCCTCATTGAGGCTAGAGTATCTGTCTGTCCCATGGTCACCTGTATTTCTTTCCTTATCTCACTCTGTTGGTCTATGTTAATGTTTAAGTTGCTTTCTGAACTGTATCTTCTAGCAAACAGGTCTGCAGCTTGTTTTCCTCTGAGAATTGTGCCACCTTCATCCAATGTGATAGTCTGCCTAGGCGAGGAACTCTCTTCATTTAGAGATTTAACTAATCTGCAAAATTTCTTGCCGTCTTTCTCAAGGTTCAACGCTGCCTTTTTATTTCTCCATCTTTTCCGTTTTTCTTCTAGCTTTGTTCTCTGAAACTCTGCTACAGCCTTTTTCCATTTGTTGTGCGTTTCAAGTGAAGCCTGAGACTATGCGTCCTTTCTAGCTTTGTCCATAGCTTCCTGACGTTTTTGGAGTGTGCTGGACCAGTATGGTGTGTAGTTACACCGGAATCCTTTGGTAATGGTTTCTTTTGCAACTTGAAGTATGCATCTGTTGAAGTCTTTTACCACTTCATTAGTGTCTCTGTTCTGCACCTTGAGGTCACCCAGCAGCGTATTCACCCGATGCCTGAATAAACCCCAGTTGGCTTTTTTGTAATTCCATCTTGTAATGGCTGGGCCTGTACTGAGAGTTACACTCTGGACAGTAAGAAAGATTGGACGATGGTCGCTTCCTCCTAGTTGATCTCCTACTTCTCTACTTATGAGTCCAGCTATATCTGGGGTGGCGAAAGCAAGATCTGGAGTTGAAATCGTGTGCCATCCTCTGGAGTAGAAGGTAGGAGGAGTATCTGTGGCAGTATTGACTAGGATTATGGAGTGGTCATCTTGTCAATGTTTCAACCTCTTCACCTCTGTGATCTAGATGGTTATAGCCACAGCTCTGGGAGTGGCTATTAAAGTCTCCAACTGGTATAAAGTTGGTGGCTGGTACCTGTATAGAGCTGAAACTCAGGTGTTTGTTGTTTGGACAGTAATCGTTCAGAAGTTCTATTTCCATTTTGTCAACCTTTAGCTGCAACAGCTGATATTCTGCTCCATCCATGTAAGTCTTCCTTTCATGTGCATGAATGTTATTCCTTACAAGTGTAAGTACTCCTTCTTTTCGTCTATTTTGTCTGTCGGATCTGAAGCATTGGTATCCTCTTATTTTAAAGGTTTGATCTACTTACAAGTGAGTCTCTTGAATACAGCAAACACTGACTTGCTTCTCATACAAGATGTTTTCCAACTCCACCTTTTTGCTGTATCCAGCCATCTTGCTGTTCACTCCCTCTGCATTCCATTGTATTATGACAATTGCACTCTGGGTTTCTCTTTTTCTGTTTTGTTTTGGTCAGTAGCTGTCCTCCGCCGTCTCCTGACTCCACAAGACGGTCTAGAGGGTCCTCCAGTAGCTGAGGGTGGGCTCTGTCGGGGCTCAGAGCCCGGCATTGCACCTGCCTGGTGGAGCTCCACACGGCGAGCATGAGCACGAGATTTATTTGACGGTGTACTCATCCATAAAAAAAGAGCGAGTTGCGTGATACTGTGGTTTCCGGTGCGCCTTCTGGCCCAGTATCGACAACTTCAGCACCCAACTGGCTGGGAAAATGATTTCGCCTGAACCTCGTCTGCTGGCCCATCCAGCTTCCCGCTAGGGATTGAAACCCCAACCTTCAGCTGGATTACTGGAGAGAACAGGGTCCGCCGCTTGTAGGCGAGGTAGGCTTGAGCATGAGAGGCTGAGACATTGAGAGTCTTATGTTGCGCATCATGCTCCATGGACCCCTGATGATTGCTATTTCTTGCTATCTACTTTCACATTTATTACCTTCATAGTGTTGTTTACTTTAATATGCTTTGAAGGTTACAGAAAAAAAAACTTACATTATGGCTCAAACAACTAGAATTATAATCGGCTGTAAGACGCCATAATGGAGTAATGTTTAACGTGTTTGCATGGAATCTTTATGCTTTTCTGAAACTGCGTAAATTTTATTTTGTCAGCTTCTTGTGAAAATTATTTTTAATACATGCACTTCATAACAAAGCAATTACCTTTTGTGAAAAATATATTTTATATTTGCATGACCTAGATCATGAAGGTCGGTTGACTCATTTGGCATTTATTTAAACATGTTGCTATATTGCTGCAAATTTTACCGTAATAGAAAGAAATAAATTGATGCAAAAATATTGTTTACGAATGTTACAGAACTCGGTTAAGCTACATTATGTTTGTTTTTTTGTTTTTGTTTTTTTTGTTTTGCTACTTTTTTCGGTCTGGCTTAGCTTATATTCCATTGATATGAATGAAATGTAGAAATAGGATTGTATCTAACTTCAATAAGTAATACATTGTCAGCTAAGACTTGAACAACAGTAATTTCTAATTTCGAGCTAATTATGGTCATATTCTTATCTTATGACATGTGATTTTGTAAATTTTCCATTTTCCATAAAAATGACAATCTTTCTTGTTACTGTCACGGACTGCCTCACCTGCTTTGCAGTAGTGGTCCAACAGTGACCAAAACTCAAGAGTATTTAATATTGGCTTCCAAGGTATCCACCTGCGCGCTAGATTACTCTTGGCAGAGATGTAGATAGAAGATTAATGACACTTCTACCTTAAGGGAAGGTTCACAAGATATTTCTAGAAGTCACAAACAATGTTGTATTGGGCTGAACAATTGTTAACTCATTATTTCTGGTCCGTCGCTTTTTGTGAAGGATTTAAGCAATGGTTTAGCCCGTTCAAGCCCAAAGTTTGTGTAATCAAACAAATTTCCTCTTATAAGTAATAGCTATGTTTAGAGGTAAATATATGCCCAGGTTTCAGCTCAAATGTGAAATGAGTCCTATTGTATGGCTCTGAGACATGGAGAAAAACAAAAACAACAACCAAAAAGATACATACTTTTATAAACGGGTGCTTGCGTAGAATAGAAGGACTGAAATGGTATGACAAAGTCACAAATGTGGAATTGATGACAAGAACCAGACAAATGCCAGTGGAACAAGAGTTGAGAAGAAGACGCTGGCGATGGATAGGACACACATTGAGAAAATCTGTTGATAGCTTTACAAGGCAGTCCTTATTCTTGAATTCACAGGGAAAGAGAGGCAGAGCTAGACCAAAAAACACATGGTGAAGAGAACTGGAAACAGTGGTGAAATGATAAGGAAAACATGGAAAGAACTTGAGCGGATGGCACAGGACAGGAAGACTTGGCATGTGTTTGTTGAAGGCCTATTGTTAAGAGTCAGTTTTTTTAAGTTAGGAATGTGACCTTTTTATACTTCCTTTTTATATTTGTTGTCCAAGGGAGTTAACCAGTTGTTATATTTTCTGGAATAAGTTAGATTTAGTTGTTATCTTCCCTTGACTTGTCAAGTTGACCATATAAGGAGTTTTATAGATCCGTTTCCAGGAAAAGTTCTGGACGGGTCGCATATGAGCTCAACGCAGGGCTCGCGATGATCTGGGCATGCGCGATGATTTGTGCGGGACCGGAAGACTTTTTTCTACACAGTAGGCCTGGCGTTTTCGAGCAGAGAAGGTGTTGAGGGATCTCCTCTGACTGTGTAATCGGGGAATAGGGTCTTTTGTGTGTTAGATGTTTTAGATTCCCCTTGATTGTGATTCTGGCATAGTTCAGTAAAGCCTAGGAAATGGCCAGTGTTTCTTCTGTGTTTGATTCCTGGAGTGCAGAGCAGGTAACAATACTTTGAAGCTATTCGTTGTTGCTAAGAACTTTGCATTTTGAGGTGACTTACTCCCGGTGCGGGAAGTAGTGATAAAGAAGATTAACATTATTTATATAAGGAAGCCCGCCATCTATGCGGCCTATTTTTGCCAGAGATATACCTGACTAGTTTGGTCAGATGTAATGCAGAAGATTAACATTATTTATATAAGGAAGCCCGCTATGTATGCGGCCTGTTTTGCCAGAGATATACCTGACTAGTTTGGTCAGATGTGATGCAGAAGATTAACATTATTTATATAAGGAAGCCCGCCATCTATGCGGCCTATTTTTGCCAGAGATATACCTGACTAGTTTGGTCAGATGTAATGCAGAAGATTAACATTATTTATATAAGGAAGCCCGCTATGTATGCGGCCTGTTTTGCCAGAGATATACCTGACTAGTTTGGTCAGATGTGATGCAGAAGATTAACATTATTTATGTAAGGAAGCCCGCCATCTATGCGGCCTATTTTTGCCAGAGATATACCTGACTAGTTTGGTCAGATGTGATGCAGAAGATTAACATTATTTATATAAGGAAGCCCGCTATGTATGCGGCCTGTTTTGCCAGAGATATACTTGACTAGTGTGGTCAGATGTGATAAAGAAGTCATAGAGATATTATTTACACTGCACTACTTGCAGCTCCTTGAAGAGAAGTCACAGAGATATTATTTACCCTACACTACTTGGTAGTAAATCAATGTTACTTACATGAAGTGCAATCTTGTGCTATTGACAGTGTGTCTTGAATTTGATGATGTCCTTGTTACTGTGGTAATAAACTGTGAATAACTGTACCACAGTCGTTACAACCTTTCCTGACTTATATTCGTGGATTGGTGTGTGTGTTATCGTGGCTGTACTCTAGAACTTCACATCCTTCTACAGCTAACCATATCGTTCTCCAAGAATAATAATTAAAAACTTCAACAGTGATGGCCAGTATCACCTATGAACAATATACATAAAGAAAATCAGATTGCTACAGTGGTCGCCAGCTTTAAGGGTCTGTTACCCATGTCATTCGCGTTACAAGAACAGCAGCATATGGACATTAACAGTGTTTATTTTCCTGAACCACCATTTACTTCCCTATTGCAACGGCGGTTAGCCAGCTCTCTAGTGTTCTACAGTGCAACTGTTGTTATTACCTGAAAGTACCCGGCGTTGCCCGGAAGTGTATTGTCATTACAACAGTGGAATCCAGCTCGTGTTTCCTGGGCGGAAATTGATGTGCAGTCAAGATTTTTTCAACGTTCCCAGTCAAGATTTTCCACGTGCAAGGTCAACATGCCAAGAAGCTGAGCAGTCGGATATCTAGACCTTCCATCATTGGGTTGGAGTACCTCTCAGCGGTGGATCATCCTATCGTTGGACTGTGTGTTATTGTACATCATTGCTGTTATTCTCGAGGCCAGGATTTTTTCGCCAGTTAAGATAAGTGGCTATATGTTTTGTAAACTGTGCCTCTGTATGTGTGGTAGTTAAGCCTTCCTCTCTGCACATACTATTTATATTCCTTGTTGTTTATGTTACATGTTTCTTCGTTTTATATGTCATATATGTGTTTATATTTCAGCGGGTTTGGTTAGGCGGAGATTGTAGTAGAAGATCCCACTTTACCGAGGGTCTACGACAGCGTTCTTAGGGACTTTTGCGAATTTCCCGCAGTGTAAATCTCCAGCAAACACTTTTGCTGTGTATTATAGTCCACTGTGTTTGGTTAGTTGTGATATAATTGTTTAGTTGTGCCGAGATGTCCTATGTTATTTTTGTAATATTTTTCTCTGTGCTTTAGTTTTGATTAATTTGTGTGTAGTTGTCCGCCTCCTCTTCCTATCGTTTATTTCTTTACACTTTTTCGTTTATACTCTGTGTAGTCGATTGTGTTGTTGGTGATTTGCAGCTGTCGTTACATGCTTTGTAAGATTCTACTTTAGTTTTGCTTTAGTGTTTATTTGATTTCGGCGAACGTTGTCTTTTGTCCTTGATGCTTTGTCTTGTCTTTCCAGTTGTTGTTATTGATTTTGTTATACACTGTCATTACTATATGCATCATAAGTATATAGGTAATTTATTGTATTATTGAAAGTTAAATTAATTTTACAAGTTCTTGAGAAAAGACTTGTCACCCACTGAGTTGGGACAAAGTAAGTTACACAGGTTAGTGATCTCACATAGTTAGACATAATGTCTACATTGGATTACTTTATTGAGCAAGGGAAAGCCCTTGGCAAAACTGGAGATAAATTAGAGGAATTTGCTCTTGCTGAATATGCCAAGGCGCAGAAGGCTGAAGAAAAGTAACAGAAAATGCAAGCAGAAGAGAAAAAATTCCAATTGGAAATGGAACAAAAAAAATCAGAAAGAGAAGCTGAAGATAGAAAAATACAATTGGAAATGGAAAGGGAAAAACAGAAGTTAGAAGCTGAAGAGAGAAAAATTCACCAGAAAAGAGAAGCAGAAGAGAGAAAAATTCAGCTGCAAAGAGAAGCAGAGGAGAGAAAATTCCAAATAGAAATGGATAAACAAAAATTGGAAGCTGAAGAAAGAAAACAGAAAATAGAAGCTGAAGAAAGAAAACAGAAAATAGAAGCTGAAGAAAGAAAACAGAAAATAGAAGCTGAAGAAAGAAAACAGAAGCTAGAAGCTGAAGAAAGAAAAAAAAAGAGAAAATGTTACATGACGAAAGAGTCTTAGCAATGGAGCTGGAGAAAATAAAGTTTGTGAATATGGGCAATTCACAAAGTGAATCAAATAATTCTTCAAATAAGGCAAATATTAAACCATATGATATTAAATTACCTGCTTTCAACCCTATCCGATACGATATTGCATTCTATCTAACTAGATTTGAATTGGCATGCGACTCTCATAAGATAGACAAGTCGCAATATTGTGATCAACTTGGTAGGTTACTTACAGGTGATGCTCAAAAAGTTATGATGTCGGTGGAAGAAACTGACAAAAATAACTATGATGTTGTCAGAGCGGCCCTGTTAAAAAAATACCAACTGGATGAAGAAGGTTATCGCCTACGCTTCAATTCTCTATTGCCGGAGACCGAAAAAGATATCTCAGACTTTATATCAGATATTCGCCTGAATTTTTCACGTTGGGTGGAATTGTCAAAAATCGAACACACATATGAGGCCATTGTTGACTTACTGCTTCGTGACAAAGTTATGTCATCAGTTAGTAAACTTTTTCTTTCCTTTCTACATGAGCGAAAACCTCCAAACATAAAAGATATGGAGCAATGCTGTCGTCAATATGTCACGGCACATCCTAACGTAACGGTTAGCAATTCTAAAGTTGAAGAAGGTTTACCAGTTGCTTCGGCAACACCGTATGGTCCTAATTTTCGACGTAAATTTCAAAGGCCTCAGCGCAATTTTGATAAATGGAATAATCGTAGTTTTGGATAGACCCTAGGGGATCCATCACGTAATGATTCTTCTTCAGGGAACTGGAGACAATTTAATAGTCCTCAACATTTTGGTCATAACAATTATAAGAACTTTAGAAGAGGTTACCACAATAGAGGTTATCAAACCAATAATAACTTCTCAGGTAGACAACAAAACCCATCTAGTAGGAATTTTGATCAAAGGAGAAATGACAATCGCAACTATGAAAACTGGGGTTCAAATCAGAACAATAGTTCCAATAGAGGGAATAACAATAATTTCAATAGCAATAATAGCTGCGATAGATCGCAAAACGACTATAATAGATCCTTTCGCCAAGCTAACTTTGCTCAACAAGAGCCTCAGGATGTTAATAATCAAGGTAACAACAATAATAGTGTCTATAATGCTAGTGCTTGCTTTGCTTTCGATTTTGAGAGGGCATCTCAATGCCCGCAATGCACAACTTTGTTCCAACCTACTACTATATCTACCTTGAGTTGCGGTCATCCTCTACCCGCTCTTCCTGCCGCAGCTGCGCATGAAGAAAGAGGGTCTCTTATTCTACATAAGGGTTTAGTGAATAATAATCCAGTCTCAGTTCTTTTTTATTCTGGATGTACAACTGTCGGGGTCAAACAGTCCCTCATAGATTCTTCTTGTGTCACTGGAAATGTAGTGAAATGTGTGACATTTGGCGGGACACTTGAAAAGTATCCGACTGCTATCATCCACATAGCTACTCCCTTTTTTACGGGAGATGTCCAAGCGTGTTTGCTCCCGAATCCTTTTGCAGACCTTATCGTCGGACGTATACACGGAATTAAGGATTGCACCCCGCAACAAATTGCTACCTGGGAGGAGCAAAACATTCAGGCTGCTTATGCAGTCACCACAAGAGCTCAAGCTCAAAATATTTCTCAGACTCCATCTACAGAAATTAATGAAGTGCATAACCAAGATGATCACTCAGTGATTTCCCGAGAGTCTTTTATAAAACTCCAACAAAAAGACGCTTCTTCGGAAAAATTCTTCCTCCTAGTTAGAAATGATAACCCAAACCATTACACAAATCGGAAATCTTGGTTCTCTATAAGCAATGGAGTACTAGTCCGTATGGTGCAAGATTCTACTTGGTCTACACATTCGCAAATTCTGGTACCTAAGAATATGAGAGTTCGAATTCTACAACATGCTCACGACACTCAGTGTGCAGGACATATGGGATTCTCCCGTACTAAATCGAGGGTTCTTGCTTCCTTCTTTTGGCCTCACGTAAATAAAGATATACGTATTTAGTGTCGCTCCTGCAAGATATGCCAGGAGGTTAAGTCCCGAGGTCCACGCCATACGGCACCTATTCAGGCTGCGGATATTCCAATCCGCCCTTTTCAAAAGATGGCAATAGACATCATAGGCCCTTTTAAAATCAAGTCGGCCAGAGGACACCAATTTATCCTAACATGCATTGACATGTGTACACGTTGGCCAGAGGTTATACCTCTCAAGAGCATTTGTACTGCTGATATTGCAGACGCTCTTTGGATAATATTCTCACGACTAGGATTTCCTAAAGAAATCTTATCAGATCATGGCACACAATTAATATCAGACACTATGTCTCAGGTGATGTCTACACTCCGTATTGATAGGTCTTTAAGCAGTATCTATCATCCTATGTCAAACGGGTTAGTCGAACGTCTAAATAGAACGCTCAAGAGTTTACTAGGAAAGATAACTGAGGACCATCCTCAGAATTGGGACAGGGTTTTACCCGCTGCTCTTTTCGCATATAGAGAGGTCCCTAATGAGCACACAGGGTTTTTTCCATTCCAGCTTGTCTTTGGTGCGCAACCGCGCGGTCCTATGTCATGGCTGCATGACCTAATAACTGCTGAGGATATTAGCGTGGAAACTCAATCCTCCTACGAATATGTAATTGCTTTATTGCAGAAAATTATTGAAGCATGTAGATTAGCTACCTATGCATCTGAGTCTGTTAAGCAGAAGGCAAGGAATTTCGCAAATAAAAATAGATGTCTACGTCAACTCTTTCCTGGTGACAAGGTACTTGTATTACTTCCTTGTAGAGACAATAGACTTCTTATTTCATGGAAAGTTCCTTACACTATCATCTCTAGAATATCTGATGTCGACTATGTCGTCGATGTGGACAGAAAGCATAAAACTTTTCATATCAATATGCTGACAGAATTTCACGAACGTCCAGATTACCTTCAACCTATTTATGAAGCGCCGGACGATTCGCTAGTTCCGCATAGTCATTACACATCTCTGTCAGTCATTCATGAGGAAGAGTCTACTTTCTCAGACGTGAATCTTCCTCTCTCCGTAATCCCATTGCATTCAACAGAATCATGGGAAAATATCACTGTTTCTTCAGAGTTATCTGCTGAGAAACAGCAACAAGTCTCCTCTCTATTACAAACTTTTCAGGATGTTCTTACTGACATTCCTGGAAAAACATCATTTATTAAACATGATATAATACTCACTGATTATAACCCTATCAGAGTCCGACCTTATCCTATCCAATTACACTTTCAGGCACAGGTCGAGAAAGAATTGGATGAAATGATAGGGATGAAAATAATTGAACCATCCACTTCGTCATACTCTTCGTCTATGGTTATTGTCCGGAAGAAGGACAATAACATACGTCTTTGCGTCGATTATCGCAAATTAAACCAAGTAACGAAATTCGATGCTGAACCTATGCCCTTACTTGAAGACCTACTTATTAAGCTTTATAATTCTCGGTTCTTTACCAAACTCGACATGTCTAAAGGTTATTGGCAAGTTCCCCTTGCTGAACGCACCAAACCTCTTACTGCCTTTTCAACACCAAGGGGTTTGTTCCAGTGGAACTTCATGCCTTTCCGCCTCATGAATGCCTCAGCTACTTCTGTACGCATGATGTGTCGTATCCTTTCTCATCGTCCAGATGTCATTGCGTACTTGGACGATATTTGTCTTTTTAGTAATTCCTGGGAAGATCACTTTCAAGGTCTTGTTGACCTTTTGTCTACTCTTCGCTCGCATAATTTGACGGCCAAACCGTCAAAAGCCTATGTTGGCTTTAGCGAAATTTCTTTTTTAGGTCACCGAGTTGGTCATGGTCTCTTGCGGACAGAGGACAACAACACTTCTAAAATTCTCGACATCACTACTCCTAAGACAGAGAAGCAAGTCCGTAGTCTCTTAGGCTTAATACAATTCTATGGAAGATTTATTTCAAATCTGTCCTCTATCACAGCACCTCTCTCAACGCTATTGAAGAAGGGGTCACCTAATATGGTACGCTGGTCTTCAGAATGCCAATCTTCATTAGATAAGATTAAGACACTATTTTCTGACCAGCCTATCTTAAGACTACCCACTGCAAATAAGACTTTTATTCTTCGCAGTGACGGCTCATCCACAGGGATCGGAGCCGCACTGATGCAAGAGCATTCTGATACTTTGCATCCTGTGATGTATGTTTCTAGAAAGCTGAATGCATCAGAACGGAATTACTCTATTCTAGACCGAGAATTATTAGCTATGGTCTGGGCAATTCTTAAACTTCGGAGATTCCTTCTTGGCGCGCATTTCATAGTAGAAACCGACCAAAAAGCTCTCACAGCTATACAAAGTAAAGATCTGAAGAGCTCAAGATCTACTCGATATGCTGTTGCTCTTCAACCATTTCATTTCTCAGTTCGAGCTATCCGTGGTTCGGATAATGTGATGGCAGACATACTGTCACGATGCCCACATGATTCTATTTGACTCTCATTTTTTAGACCTCTTTATAGATTTCGGGTTTATTTAGATACCCGTGGTTATAAATTAACACTCTGGTAGAACATTTCTATGATCCTGATAAGTAAAGACTCTAAAATAGTCTGTACTACTATCTCTGCTACCGTTTGTAGGTTAGCAGAGGAAGGTCTAGTTATATACATACAGGGGCCGTAAGTCTACACGGCCACATTTAATAGATAAAAAAATGTAGGATTGACTATTGTATATTTTATAATCCTACGGTTGTCAAACAGAGTTTCTCATTTGTATTGTTTCACAGCGTAAACTTTGATGTGACTTGGTGCTGTTATATGAAGAATCTCTACAATTTACCAGTTTTTCAACATTTGACGTCCCTGTTTACCATTGGACATTGGACGCTACTTTAGATGTCTGTGGAGCCCTCTTAAGTACAGAATGGTCTCGGACTTCGAAGTCATCTCCAGATAGTTTATATTGCTGTACTTTAGTATACGACATTATGTTAAAAGATATTACATTATGATATCATATATCCTTTTGATGATAAGGTGTTGGTTGCACTATACAGCTGTATATTAATGTTAAAAGGATAATATGTTTATGACATCTCTATTTTTTGTAACTTATCATTACGAGACATGTTTTTTTTGTTGGGATATATGAAGTCATGTGAATGAAATTTTTTCTAGCTTTGTAATGTTGCGTTTGTACCCAGCACTTTATTGTGCGATTATGGTAGCGCCTCTTTTATATAATGTATGTATTTTGAGGAAATATTTTCTCTAAATTTGTGAGATTTTTTTTTTCCTTCTCACCCGACGCTCCACTGTGCGTCAGTATAGCCTGATATTTTGGCAGTATATATGTCTATGCCTATCGTCAGCGCATCATTTGTGCGTTGTGGGCCGGTTGTCTAGGTTATCATGCTTATTTTGGGATGTGTATGTAAATTTAGTCTGTCTTGTAGGTTGATATATTTTCACAATATTCACTTACGCCATGCATTTGATTACTATATCATTTCGTTTTTTTTTTAAATTTTTTTTCTTAGGGCATTGCTTCCCTTCTTCTTCTCTCTCTCTCTTCGTATCCCATATTGTCTTTATTCACTCGCCACTCCTTTACTTTTTCGTACGTTATCTTAGCGTACTATCTGCATTCATCTTTGTTTTCTTTTAAGGTGGTTTTTATGACTTTATATAGATTATATTTATATGTAGATGTTTGTATGCTACCGCCGTCATTTTTATTTTTCGATGTAATTTGTTTTTCACAAAAAAATGATATCACTTTTTTTCCGGTAGACTGTTAAGAGTCAGTTTGTTTTAAGTTAGGAATATTACCTTTTTATACTTCTTTTTTATATTTGTGGTCTAAGGGAGTCAACCAGTTGTTATATTTTCTGGAATAAGTTAGATTTAGTTGTTATCTTCCCTTGACTTGTCAAGTTGACCATATAAGGAAATTTATAGATCAGTTTCCAGGAAAAGTTCTGGACGGGTCCCATGTGAGCTCAACTCAGGGCTCGCGATGATCTGGGCATGCGCGATTATTTGTGCGGGACCGGAAGACTTTTTTTCTACACAGTGGGCCTGGCATTTTCGAGCGGAAAAGGTGTTGAGGGATCTTCTCTGATTGTGTAATCGGGGAATAGGGTCTTTTGTGTGTTAGATGTATAAGATTCCCCGTGATTGTGATTCTGGCATAGTTCAGTAAAGCCTAGGAAATGGCCAGTGTTTCTTCTGTGTTTGATTCCTAGAGTGCAGAGCAGGTAACAATACTTTGAAGCTATTCGTTGTTGCTAAGAACTTTGCATTTTGAGGTGACTTACTCCCGGTGCGGGAAGTAGTGATAAAGAAGATTAACATTATTTATATAAGGAAGCCCGCCATCTATGCGGCCTATTTTTGCCAGAGATATTCCTGACTAGTTTGGTCAGATGTAATGCAGAAGATTAACATTATTTATATAAGGAAGCCCGCTATGTATGCGGCCTGTTTTGCCAGAGATATACCTGACTAGTTTGGTCAGATGTGATGCAGAAGATTAACATTATTTATATAAGGAAGCCCGCCATCTTTGCGGCCTATTTTTCCCAGAGATATACCTGACTAGTGTGGTCAGATGTGATGCAGAAGATTAACATTATTTATATAAGGAAGCCCGCTATGTATGCGGCCTGTTTAACATTATTTATATAATGAAGCCCGCTATGTATGCGGCCTGTTTTGCCAGAGATATACTTGACCAGTGTGGTCAGATGTGATAAAGAATTCGTAGAGATATTATTTACACTGCACTACTTGCAGCTCGTTGAAGAGAAGTCACAGAGATATTATTTACCCTACACTACTTGGTAGTAAATCAATGTTACTTACATGAAGTGCAATCTTGTGCTATTGACATTGTGTCTTGAATTTGATGATGTCCTTGTTACTGTGGTAATAAACTGTGAATAACTGTACCACAGTCGTTACAACCTTTCCTGACTTATATACGTGGATTGGTGTGTGTGTTATCGTGGCTGTACTCTAGAACTTCCCATCCTTCTACAGCTAACCATATCGTTCTCCAAGAATAATAATTAAAAACTTCTACAGTGATGGCCAGTATGGCCAATGAACAATATACATAAAGAAAATCAGATTGCTACACCTATGCTCCTTTGGGAGTGGAGGGTTATGAATGAATGAAATATTCTGGCTCATACGTTTGCTTTCATACATATAAAACTGAAGCGATTATGATTGTTTAGTTTTAAAACAACATGTAACAATTGTAATAACGAATAAGTCTTTATTAGTTAAAATAAATATGGAAAGATTGGTGAAATTGAGATAAAGTTTCGTCACGGAGACGTGGGTGAGGATTTATCAAACGTCCGTTGCTTTCGCCTATTTTACAAGAAATTTAACTAGCTGAGTTCTGCAGCTATGGTTCATCAATTCTGTGATGAAGAAAGCCTTCTCCGCACTCTCTTCCAATGTAGGCTGTTATGGTGGATGCTTTTCTCTCACACTAGCGGCGTTAGTACCCCAAATCGTCTGATGGATTGTAACCACGAACTTTAGAAAAATAGAAAAACAAATGCTATCTGCTAAGTACATTTGTTTGGAGCACTCTAACAGACTCACGTTCCCGTTGTCTGCCCACCAATGTTAAACTCTCATAAGAATTTAATTCTCGAGCACGCACAACGTAACTCCGAGAAGATGGTTACAATTCACCAATATACTCTGAGGATTAACGGGTAACATATGTCTGGACAGTGAGAATATGATTTGTGCCTGAACTAATATTAACGAGTTACATACATCTCAAAAATGATATGCTACACTTGAGGTACAGATGATGTAATCATCACTCATTACTGCTCCAGTCGGAGTCCATGGGTCAACTCTGCTGTCGGGTTTCCGCACGACTAGTCAGAAACAATCACCAGCGCTTGCTGTAGGGGTTCATTACTATACTCTTTTCATATGTTGAGGTTGCCAGCCTCATATATAACCACCTAGCAAGAAACCTGTAAAATTTACACTAGTAAATAAATTGTTTACTTTTACCCCAAAATTTTGGGAATACACAATCTCCTTGCACAGATTTAGACTGGATTTAGAAGCTTCGAAATCACTTAGGTCTGGAAATTAGAGTTAATTCCTCTGACGGCGGGTGTTCTGCGAAATCACTGGCCTGGGAAAACTTTTGTTTAATTCGTCTATGACTTGGTCTGGAAAATTAGAGCTAATTCCTCTGACGGCGGATGTTCTACGAAATCACTGGCCTTGGAAAACGTTTGTTTAATTCCTTATGACTTGTGATTAAATTTCTAAGTTTCCAGTCTTGTATTAAAAATGCGGGTTTACTTGTAAATGCCAAAGTTGCCCAATACTCGATCTGTTACTTATAGTTGTGGAATTTCTAAGTCCAATGTCTCCTTTTTCTTTCTGGCTTTAATGAGTGGCTTTCTGACGTTTGTGCTGCAATGTGTGTACTGACTTTGATTACACTACAGTATATCTCACAATCGTCAGTTCCAATTCCAGCTGTTTCCGCCTAATTTTTCAATGAGATACATTGTATATTCCGGCCTCTCAAATCAACCAATCTAATCGAATCTCGTTCAGCACTACGTGAGTAGGGGTGTTTCAAATTAAAAAAATACCCTCACGTGTTTCAAAATATTAAATTTAATATCCACGCCTGACATCTTCATATCGTTGCGTCAGACTTCCGCCGGCATCTTGTGCTATCTTCACAAACAAATGTTGTGCACTGATACTGCCCCGATGTTATCGTATGCATATCTTGAAATCTTGAGTTTACAGACAGATTTATTTGTAATCTCGATACAGAACGTACATCGGAAGCGATTATACCATTATCTCCCGTCTTGTGCAAACATAGGAAAAGTCGTTAGCTACCTGGGGTCAAATGTTGGACCGTCACGTTCAAAGGGGTCAGCTGGCTTTTGTGATAACGTATAATTGGCTGGCGGAACGTGAATAAGTCGGAGATGGTAAACAAGATAAAGATAGTCCCATTGCCGATACTTCCGCAGGGGAGTGGAGTGTTAGAGATTTCACCCTACTAGAGTCAGCATAGAGAGTAAATAATGGTGCATAAAATATGCCACATAATAATGACAGGGGAGAGAAAAATAAGAAAATATCACTCGCATGGGAATGTAATGACTTGAGATCGCATAACCGTATAGTGACAGTTACATTAATCAATATCCATTAGCCTGCTTTATTCACTGATAGAGATAGGCTTCAACAATTTCGGTTTCGGCAAGGAATAAAGCAATTCCAATCAAGCCGGTGAGATGTCATGTTTCTACTAAACACCCCCAGGTTAGGTCATCATTTTAGTTTTGGGACCGCTGTAATAGGTTGTAGAAATATATATATATATATATGTTTGTTGTTATCCATGTTTCCGAGTCAAACAGTAGGACTGACCAGTGGCTGTTCCAGGGGGTTGTCATTGGGGGTGCTGCACTGTTCATTCATTTAAAATACTATACATAACACTCACAAATTGTGACCACCATGTAAAATATCAACCCAGACACAAATGATTAGTGTCTTATCTCAACTAAAATCTGTCAAGAACATCTGAAAAGTTATTTTTAAAGTTTTCTGGAACTAGGAGTAATCCTTGTCAGTCGAAGCAGTTTCCCGAGTTTCAAACCAGGTTACAAAGACATTTATGCTGCTATTTCTTGTGTTTAAAATTTTCATTGTAACTTCCCTTTAATTACAGTTCATTACACTTGAGCTGTGTTCCGTTGCAGCACTAGTAAAATAAATTCAACCCAATCGCAGCAGGCCTCTTACGCGTGTATAACAAGCTTTCGCTTATAAGAGGTCAAGGTCACTTTAACTGTAATCGTTTGCAGCACTTCAACAAAACGGTGTTGAATTTTTTTGTTTGTTTGTATTTAACCCTTCCGGTGTAACCTCAATTTTTTGTATTTTTTGGTCTGTCCGGATTATGTATTATAATGTAGTTAGTAGAGACCGTATGCAGTTCTTTTTTTACAGGGGGTGCTTCAGCTCAACAGCTCATTAAAGAGAGCCGCCACTGGGACTGACCTGATTTCTGAATTGAAGATTCTGATTTTTGTGTTAGTCTTGATATCTCTTGATCTCCATATATTTCCCAAGGCAATGAATTTTCCCCTTGACTTGTGCATTCTTATTTTGTTACCACTGTGTGTCCCTTCAACTGTGTATATTACCTAACATGATGTATGTAGGACTCTACATCTAGTAGCTTTTTTTTTTAAAGTACAATCGTTTTATTGTTTGTTGCTTTTATTCTCATTTTCTTTGTCTTTTCACTGTATTTTTCAAGACTAACATGCTGTGACATCGTATCTAGCATTGTCATTCTATCTTACATCTGGTTACGGTTATCGGAACAGAAAAGCACGGTCGAGTACACAAATCTAGTTAGTCACGCTGTTTAGTCAGAGTCCACTCAATTCCATTTCTGCTGGCTGATGTTGATGTTTTCATAGCCCTATCTATAGACAGTAAGAAGAGAAATGATGACAAGAGACATACCTGTCATGATCCAGTTCTTATTTCAAACGTTTAAGTAAGTTATAATTCTTAAAAAAATTATGCATGCCACGTCTATCTTTATTGTCTTCATTAAGTTAATGATCTTCAGCGGATTTTATAATACCTGATCAGTATCTAAAGTGATAAGAATGTCAGTATTAAAAAAGCCAGATTTCCTTTCAAATCTCTTAAATACTACAGAATCCTGCTTCTGTTCTGCAGAAAAATAAAAACTTAGCTGCTGAGCACAAAAGAACAATTTTTCTTATTTTATGGATGAGAAGAAGCTCAGCTTGTCTTAAAGCACGTTGCGCCTAAATTCCAGCCATTCAACAATGAATGCTGGAGTCCCAGCACCCGTGTCAAAAAGCCAAATGTTAAACCAAACTCAGACCTAGGGGAGGGAACCAGACACCAAACAATTTAGCTATTCATTCATTCCCTTTTAGTGCACAATGGCACACAGGCCTTCAACATAATCACACAAATCCTTCTTCTCATGCCGGTCGTCGATTCCCTTTTTCCTGTATTTTTCAGTATTCTTCTATTTCTTTGACAATGGGCATTTCAGAACAAGGACTGCAATGTAATGCTATCTATTATTTTCCTCAATGTGTATCCTATAGAACACCAGAGTTATCTCTACATATCTTGTTGCGCTGGTTACAGTATTTCTATGGTTTTTTTAATAGTATTGTTAGCTCCTCCAACTTTATCTATATTACAGCCTAGACATATGTACGAGTCTATATCTTTAAGTCTCCTTAAATAAAAGACATTCTTCCAGCCTAGATGTCTGAGTTGAATTACTTGCTTTGCATGACTAGTTAATGTTGTTATTAAAGATGCTTCTGACTTAACGTTTCTACAGGATGGAATATTCGACCTCGTTCCCAATCCTTCTTAGTCGCCGTCTATACATTGCCTGGTAGTACAGTGTTACTATTCTGTGCTCCCCTTTTGGACAGACCATTGTGTTACCGTTCAATTACCAACCCTTACCTCTGAGGATTAAACGAAAAAAGTGGTAGATCGGTCATTCCCTTAGTAAACAACCCGTCAAAATAGAACCAGACATGGCTTTGACGAAACCTCACAGGGGAAGAGAAGTGAGAATTTAAAGGAGAACTGTGGAAGAGGAAGGCTACATTCCACCTAAAGTGAAAAGTGTGATACGGAGAAAACGATATTAATCTGAGTAATTCCATACGAGTGCTCTCGATAAACATAGTGCCTTCTGGAAAAATTGGTAAATTGTCGTCACAAACTGATTTCGAGACAAACATAAAAACTTGTATGTGGCTGAAAACACAGAATGTGGGATTGTTATGTCTTATTACACTTGTGCTGTCAATTGCTACAAGTTACATTCGTCAAGAATGATCGTCGATACATTTATTAAGAATGACTTTTTAATGAATTTTCTAATTTTAATAATTTTTCCACCACTTCAAATGGGCGTGAGAGATTTGTCTTATGATAACAGCAGCTTAATATTTTCAACTGACGAAGCGTCACCGATTTTTAAATTAGATTTCAACTCAGATTCACAAATTAGATCAAAGGAATGGTAATCTTAAATATTAGAATTAAACAGATGTATGTGAATGTGATAAGATCAATCTAGTTAATGACTGGATCAGGTATACATATAATGCTTCCAAACTGGAACGTTCGATCCGCTGTGATGTGACCTCGCTTCACCTTGTACAATCTGTGGCTGCATGCAGTCGAATCGTCGTCTTTCACAGCCTGCTGCAGATAATTTACAATTAACTTTACAACTAAAACATTCACTTTATACTAACTTGAGTTGTAGATATGCTCAAAGCGACTCTCCAAATAGCCTGAATGTGGTGTGGATAGATGTGGATGGTCTCATAAAAAACTAACTTTTAGCCTACCAGTAGACTCCAATTTGCTTTAAAATTCTCCCGAAGTTTTTTCTCGAATAATGTTTCATTATAATTTCATAACCCTCCACTCCCAAAGGAGCATAGGATTTCAACAAACACATGCCAAGTCCTCCTGTCACGTGCCATCATCTCAAGTTCTTTCCAAGTTCTCCTCATCATTTTCACCTCTGTTTCCAGCTCTCTTCTCCATGTGCTTCTTGGTCTACCTCTGCCTCTCTTGCCCTGGGAGTTCCAGAACAAGGACTGCCTTGTAATGCTATCAACAGGTTTCCTCAGTGTGTGTGTCCTATCCATCGCCAGCGTCTTCTTCTCAGCTCTTGTTCCACTGGCACTTGTCTAGTTCTTGTCCTCAGTTCCACGCTGCTAATCTTGTCATACCATTTTAATCCCTCTATTCTACGTTAGCACTCATTTATGAAAGTCTGCAGCTTTTTGGTTGTTGTCTTTGTTGTTCTCCATGTCCCAGAGCCATACAATAGGACTGACTTCACATTTGAGTTGAAGATTCTTATTTTCGTGTTAGATCCGATTTCTCTTGATCTCCATATATTTCCCAATACAATGAAAGCTCCTCTTGCTTTTTTTATTCTTAGTTTGATATCACTGTCTGTCCCTCCAACTTTGTCTCAAGATATGTGTACAATGCTACATCTTTTTGTGGTGTTTCTTCAACCCTGTAATCATTACCTGCATTTATTCTCATTATTGTTGTCTTTTCCCTGTGTATTTTCAGACCCAATAGCTCTGACCTCTCATTGAGTGTTTTTAATTTGTCCTGCATCTGATTGCGGTTATGGGACAGAAGTGCCAAGTCATTAGAAAAATCCAGATCATCCAACTGTTTAGTCAGAGTCCACTGGATTCAATTTCTGTTGTGTGTTGTCGATGGTCTCATAACCCAGTCTATTGCTAGTAAGAAAAGAAATTATAATTATAATCGCTAAAAGCTGCCGGCGTCTTTTATTGTTTATCTTATTCCTCTTTTAATTCAGCATCTTCTTAAGAATTGTCTCAATTTCTTTGTGACTGATGAAATGTATTACTCTTAGGGATGAATGCTCGAACAAGAACGACGTCGAGACACAAGCTTGAGAACATTTAAAAGTGGCAATCGAACATACTCTCTAAAATTATGGACATTAATTAGTAATCCTAATTATAAACTATCACAGGTTAAACAGTCTACTTGTCTTCATCAATTTTAAAAAAACATGTGAGAACAGACTGCTGTTTTTGAAGGATGTGAACTTTCCCGAACGATATATTATACTGTTGATAACTCCTTTGGAGGTTCTCGTTCTTTTCCTGAGTATAGACCAAGTTAATCTCTCGTCATACAGGTGTACAATTTTTTTTTTTTTTTTTCATTTAAACGTTTCACTTTATTGTGAGTTAAATTAACCCTTAACATGAATGGTAAAGCAATTGGTACAGACAGACACCTTCACATACCTAGGATGCATAGTAACACCAGACGGCGGGGCAAGCAAAGACATCAACAACAGAATGAACAAAGCAAGAACAGCCTTTTTTAGCCTAAACAACATCTGGAAGTCCTCTCAATACAGCACAAGCACAAAATTAAGACCATATCAGAGCTGTGTGCTTTCTGTGCTTCTCTATGGTGCGGAATGCTAGAGAGTTACAGAGAAGGAAATGTCGAAATTGTCCTCTTTTCACACAACATGCCTAAGAAAAATTCACCGAATCTTTTTTCCTAATACCATCACCAACTAAGATCTGCTTACTCGGAGCAAGCAAGAGGACATGCACACCATCATAGCTGGCAGACGCTGGAGCTGGGTTTGCCATGTCCTCAGAAGTGATCCCGATGCCATCACAAGAACAGCTATGCTTTGGACCCCTGGAGGAAAATGAAAAAGAGGCCGACCAAAAACAACTTGGCGGAGGACTGTGGAGGCTGAGATGCAAAGAATGAACCAGAGTTGGGGCACTGTACGAAGGATGGCCACCGACAGAGCAAAGTGGAATAAATTTGTTGTTGCCCTACAAGACGCCACTAGGCGTGATGGCCACTGACTGCTTTGACGGTCGACGGCTAAGGATCAAAGAAGATGAATGGCAAAAATATTTAAAAATTAACTCGTGTATCTAGTAAAACGCACACATGAAATCTGTTATTTTATTAGTTATACATTTAGTATATCATTCATTTTGAAATTAAAATAAAAAAAGAAACTGGAGCAGTGGAGCAGCCAAAAATTGTCTGTGCCCCGGCTCCGCTCTAGCTCCTGGAAAAAATCTGCTGCTCAATTGCTTCGTGCTCCGCTCCAAAGTACTGGTATAAATGACGGATGCGTCTGTCTGTGCGTCCATCCCTGCTAGTCTTACGTCTGATGCCAAATTCAAACAGTCTTAGTCATGATTGATCTATTGTACTTGTATATGTCAGTTGTTGTCTTCCGCTGTCCAAAAGCACTTTCATTCGACTCACTGGGTCTAAAATTAATGCTTAGAGGTAACAATTCTGAGGAGGATGAAGCGGTGGATGGAAGCAGAGGTTTCGTAATGTTCATATCAAGAGACTCAAAACTTCAAAAGAGGCATTTGTTTCCTCTTAGTTTGTAGTACAAATTGCCGGCAGTCGACGCTAAACCCCTACTTTAGACGGGTCTTGAAGACGCTTGCCTGGATAAGCTAAGCAGTTAACCCAGCCTTGCTGCAAGGGGCAAGCTACTGACACCGGATTTGACTATTGAAGAGAACCAGTTAAAAGCACCTGTATTAACCAACAGTAACTAATTCCACACCGTCAGCTAAGTAGCATACAAGCACAGCCAACGGACATTTCCAGTTTTTCCTCTTATTCATTAAAAGTTAATATCATACGATCATGACAAATATCATCGCTTCATAAACCATCGCTTCCTTTTTATAAATAAATTTATTTATTTTAACACGGATAACTCATTATTGATGATTAAACTTGTTATATGTAAATGGAAATCTATAGTCGATTTAATCATTATTGAGCGAATTTTCACCCCCTCATATGCAGTGGTATTTCATATTTTCTGAATTATTTTAAATACACAACTGTACAGTGCTAGTCATTTAATATTTGTTGAATCACCTACAGCTGGGGGCTCAGAAAATACGAGTGAATATGTTTCCTTACAGAAAGGGTGGAAGAATAATAAGTTAATGACAGCTTATGTGTTCTTAGTTGTTATGCTTGCTTTTTTTTGAAATCCTATGAGGCTCCCTAAAGTAGAAGTATCATTATTCTATTTATATCTCTGCCAAGATTAATCTTGAGCGAATGATGATACTTCATCACTATACTCTAAGTTTCGCCATTTTTAGACCATTGCTGTGGAGCAGGGCAGACAATCCAACCAAAGTATTACAACTTACCCCGCTTATCGGGCTAACTCAAACATTCTGCACAGGAACAGTCCAAATATTGTCGGGCACTTGTTTTAACATGCCGTCTTTCAGGTGTGCTAGACTTCTAACTGGGTGCACTTGAAGTAGGATCCTAAAACGTGGGGCGCTAAGAGATATGTTGGAGTTGCTCCTTTCTAAAATTAGAATTCACTTTCAATCCTCAAGCTTGTCCTACATTGGGTACCTAATATTCCGCATTCCTGGCTTTCTATGATTTCTCGTTGCCGAAATTGGAGGTCAGTGAAGTAGTCTTACAATACAGTAGGTTTTGGGCTAAATTTCGGGTAGTAAGGGTTGCTATAGTGTGGTAAAATGGGATGATATAAATAGTTATGGGGACTTAGTGTAATGACTGAGATCAGCTGTGAAGGTATCTGTATCTAATAAGTGTGGTGTATTACAGATGACCTTACTTGCTACCACATTTATACCTCAGTCAGAATTATTCTGGAATATTGTGATGACTACGTTGAATGTCTAGGGTTATGATAATGATGAAGTGTAAGTCACAACAACCACAGACAGATAAACAATTTAATTTATTCCACAACACTTTACAACACTGTGACACTCACACACATATAACACTCTATAAGACTATCTTAAATGAGTCAAGTGTTAAAGTTTAAAAATATATGTATTAATTCCTTTCAATAATAGATATCCTGATTCAACTACACAGTGAACCAGGAATCACAATCAAATGTAATTACAAGTTGTATGTACACAATTTATAGATATGATCTTTGTATTGACATATTTTAATATTATTATCCTATGTGTGTAAGTTGTGAAGTAGTACTATGAGGTAATACTGGCTTTTTCAAGCTAAGTTGTTGTTTGTCATCATGACTTCAAGTGTTTGCTTATGGTGGAAATAGTATTGGGAAAAGTTCACAGTTCCTGTCATTTGAAACAATTTATTGTCCCTCTTTATTTACTATATTGTCAATTTTTGAGGGGGCACATAAAATTGAGCTGCTCTGGCCACAGAATCTTATCTTCTGTGATGGCGGCAGGAAATAGTCTCCTCTGCTCGCTTGCTTCACTGTGTTCTTGAGACACCTCACTGGTCGCTATCTGGACCAAGGAGTATGCTATCAGCCTCTGGATTCAGCAAAACTCAGACCAGGTGGTGCTTCAATAAGTTAGGACCACGGTCCCTGAAACAAGAAGGTAGTACCTCCTACTTCAGAACTAATTTATAATCTATTTCCACACTGAACACAATACATAACAAACACTGAGTTTAGAGCGGTAGGCCAACTGCTAGCTTCATCTGAAACAATTTACACCAGTATTCTTCTCCTTAATGGTTACTACGCCTCTGTAATTCCAGCATTAGTTCCTTCTAGTCAATAAGATAGGTGTCAGTGTACTATTTGGTGATCCCATGCATTTATACTTCTCTCCGACAAGTTTTGTTCAGGTTGGAGCCATATCTAGGCTTTGCCTCATGTTTGCTACTGAACCACACACATATACAGAAATAAATTATCAATTCACATTCAATTTTCATCAAAAGATATCAAATATGTCAATCTTAGCACAATTCATGGAAATAATAAACAAATACGTTGACTGGCGATGAATAATGGCACAAATTCCAATCTGCCTCTGTCCCAGGCTTTTATTTAGAAAAATATGAGCTGGATCTCAACGCACTGTTTCTTAGTACGTTTATTTTAAAATGTGGCACTGAACAGACGCTCCTAATTGACTATATCCACGGGTCTAGCCAATAGGACCATGTTTACGAAAGCTTTTGAAAAAATTTACCCTTCCTACGTTTCCCCTAACAACCAAAAATAGTATTTGCAGTCCGACTAATCGTGTTTCGCCTTACATATACTTCCCGCCAATCAAATAGGATTTAACATGGTGGCCTATTTCCCGTAAAATGGTGGTTTCAAAACATGCCACTGCGCAATTCTGATTTGGTGCTGTCAGACATCCTCACTATTTTCTTTTGGCTATAATTTGTTAATTCCTAGACTATTTGCATAACACTTAACATATTCTTTGTCAGCAAGTCCTAAGGAACCCAAATATATAAATTTAATGGGGCGAAGTGGCTGCGTTCAAGATATGCATTTTCTTCTACCTCCCGTTCACTTCGATACGATGTGGTGTCTCAGTACTGTCAGGCTTTCAGACATAAAATAGTATAATGTCATGTTTACTAATAAGCATTAAACAGGTTTTTAAACCTAACCCTCGTATTGGTAGTGTTTTTTATCACTGTCTATTTGAAAAAAAGTTAGTGCTTCATGCCTTACGCTTGGGGGTGGCATTAATTTTATATCGCGAGACGCGTGTTAGTGTTGCATACGTTCCTCCGTTCAGCCCTCTCTCTTTCTATCCTAAGTTCATCTGTCTTTTCATTACGCAAAGTATAAAATGAAATTAATGCTAGTATTAATCTAGGTCATTAATCAGCTTGCGTATCTCAAGGTTTTCTAAGAAATACAGTACACGTTTTATTGTTAGAAAGGCGTGTATGCTGCTATAGGCTTTACTATCAAACGTGAAAGCGTTACAATTTTCAGACGAAGTAGAAAAAAGGGGGATCTCGAGTACAGTCATTGTGACAGCACTGTTCTTTACCATTCTTCTTTCCCTTTTATTGAATTTATGTGTTAGGCTTTACATTTACATTTTAATTTATATATGTGGATTTAGAATGTTTCACGACAAATTCTCCCCTCTTAAAACAGACGTTATATGTCAGTCTATAATTCTATATACACAGAGAAATTTATTATTAGTTCTGGGGCTTACGGTGATTCTCATCACACGGATGGCGGCTTAAAAAATCCGCTCCCAGATTTGTTTTTCCAGAAATATACTCTATGCTAAACTCAAATGGCTGCATAAGTAAGGACCATCTGAGTAACCTAGAATTTTCATGTCTAGCCTGCGCTAGAAACGACAAGGGTTTGTGATCCGTTTGCAACTTGAATGCCTTCCCATACAGATAAATATTGAATTTCTTTATCGCCCATATTACTGCAAGACATTCTTTTTCGCTAGTTGAGTAATTGGTTTCAGCTTTATTCAACTTTCTGCTAGCATATGCCACTTGGCTTAATTCCCCATCCAATGCATCTGAATTCTGTAACAGGGTCGCACCTAACCCGATATTACTGGCATCCGTTCTTACAATGAATTCTTGACTTAAGTCAGGTAATTTCAAAATAGGTTTGCTTGTGAGCTTTTCCTTCAATTCCTGGTAAGCCAATTCACATTGTGCTGCCCATGTAATTCGATCTGGATTTCCTTTACGTGTCAAATCAGGTAACGGTGCACATATGGAATTAAAGTTTTTGATATACTTTTGGTAGAAACCACATAATGAGACAAAGGATCTCATGTCTTTCTTGGTTTGTGGTCTCAGGGCTTTCTTTAGTTTCTCTAAATTCTTGGGGTCAGGGGTCATGTTTCCCTGATGAACTGTGTGTCCCAAGAATTCTAATTCTTTACATCCAACACAACATTTGGTTGGTCGGGCTGTTAAATTTGCTTGTCTAAGTCGATTAAACAGCATGTTCAGAGAGTCAATGTGTTCCTCAAATGTTTCTGTTGCTATAAGGATATCATCCATGAAATTTGTGATGCATGGGTTATTCAGAGGATCCAACAATTTTCTCATCATTCTAGAGAAGACACTAGGAGCATTCTTCAATCCAAATGGCAATCTGTTAAACTCATAGTGTCCCTCTGAGGTACTAAAAGCTAGGTATGGTCTAACCTCAGGCTTTACTGGAATCTGATAGTATCCTTTACTCAGATCCACTTTTGAGAAATATTTAGCTTTATTTAGCCTGGCAAACAACTGATTTGTATCCGGCAATGGATCCACCTGTCCTTCTGTGATAGCATTCAGTCTCCTGTAATCTATACAGAGTCTATGTTCTCCAGAGGGTTTCCTTAAGAGCACCACACTGGAACTATACGAAGATTCACTGTGTGAAATAATTCCTTCCTTCAACAAATAGTCTATCTCTTCCTTCAAAGCTTTCTCCTTAGCAAAAGGAATCGAATAGGGTTTCATACAGACAGGTGTGGGGTCTATCAGTTTCATATCATATTCCAATAAGTTTGTATGCCCCGGTCGGTCTGTTAACACCTCTGAATGATCATCTAGAACCTGTTGCACTCTCTCTTTCTGATTTTTCGTTAAATGTGTACTGATTTTCCCCTGTGCCGCTGTCTCACAGGGGTGTAATGGATATTCAAATGATGAAAGTGGTTCCTTTTTCATCTCCATGGCAATGGACAAGGTCAACAAGTGTGTCTCTTCCTGATTTTCTCTTTCCAAATATTTCTTCAGGAGATTCACATGATAGATTTTTTCTTTCCCCTTCTTATCTATCTTATAATTGGTTCTAGACACCTTCTCTAGAACTGTATATGGACCTTGCCATCCAATTTGTAACTTATTCTGACTACCGGTAGAAGAAGCAGTACCTTCTCTCCCACAGCCAAATCTCTGTCTTTAGCTTTCCTGTTGTAATAGGCAGCATGTTTTTTCCTGGCTTGTCTCAAATTTTCATTGGCAAGTTTCCAGCCAGTTTTTAAACGAGTGGTCAGCTCATTCACATATTGGTAGGAGGATGTAATATTTTCCTCTGCCTTTTCATCAGTCCACGTTCTTAACAGCGCTTCGAGTGGACCTTTTATTGGCCTTCCAAATAATAATGTTGCCGGGGCCATACCGGTTGAACTATGGGGTACCTCCCGATAAGCAAAGAGGGCGGCGTGAAGGTACTGGTCCCATGTATCTGGTTTTTCGTGTGCCAACTTTCTCAGGATCGACATCAACGTGCCATTAAATCTTTCCACTTGGCCGTTCCCTTGGGGATGGTACACACTACAATGGAAGTGTTTGGCCTGGAAGATCCTGAAAACTTCTTCTGTTAGTTTCCCCTTGAACTGAGAGCCATTATCAGTCAAGATTTGATTGGGAAAGCCTAACCTTGTGAAAATTGTGAGTAATGCCTCTGCCACATGTTTAGAGTCAATCGATGACAGCGCTACCGCCTCTCCCCACATAGAACAAGTGTCCACCAGAGTCAGAATGTAGCTGTTCCTCCTCTTAGTTCGAGTGAGAGGTCCCACAAGATCCACGGCAACTCTCTCAAAGGGTGTTCCCACTATGGGCATTTCCCCCAGAGGTGCTGGTGCAGTCCAATGCTTAGGTGCTACTCGTTGGCACTCTGGACAGGATTTTACATATCGTTTGATATCTTCAGTTATCCCTGGCCAGAAATAGTGACAAGCTATACGCTGTCCTGTTGCGCTGATCCCCATATGACCACTGAAGGGAATCGCATGCCCTAGTTCCAACACTTTAGTCCTATATGAAGTGGGAAGGACTAGCTGTCCGTGACCATTGGATTCAGATCCAGCCTTCCTATAAATCAGCTTGTTCTTCATATAAAATTCTCCCTTGCCTGGAGGTGTCTGAGATTTGGGCAACTTCTTGAAACACGGCTTGAGTGTTTTGTCCTCCGCCTGTGCCTTCCTCATCTCATCTGGATGAGTATTTATTGGATTATCCTCCTCCTTTTTAGACTGTGATCTGGTCTGCACTGTTGCCAATATCACAGGTCTCTTGGGATTCCCCAAGAAGACATATCTACACCCCAATATCAGAGGGTAGATGGGCTCATTTATCACTGCTGCTTTTATGATTTCTTCCACATATCGCGTTTTCACCTTTATCCGGGCGACGGGAAGTGTCATGGTAGCTACATCCTTGGTTGCAGTTTGAATTACCACAGTTTCTGTGGTGTATTGATCTGCCTGCACCAGGTGAGAACTCACAACGGAATAATAATCTAAACCTGTATCATATAAACACCTTATGGTGACACCATTACAGATTACATCTTCACACACTGGGGGGGGGGGGGTGATATGGTTCCTGTAGTTCCGCAGGTTTGACCTTTTTTCCTTTTTTCCAGATGTCATAGCAGCACGATGAGGAGGTTTCCTTCTACAATGGTCAGTATCATGATTGTTCATCTTACAATTTTTACACCACTTCCTTCCTTGGTTGAAAGATTTTCTTTCATCAGATTTCCTTTCATCGAATTGTGGGGTTTTATTTTTATTGTCATACCGTGGCCTATCAAACTGGTGCTTACCCTTGTTCTGATCTCTAGGACCAAATTTATTAAAGTTCTGTGGTGCCTTAAAATTTTCTACCTGTTTCTTTTTATTACCTGATACCTCTGCCTGAGCTGCTTGATACCTTTCAGCGACATTTAGTAGCTCACCCAGTCTCTCTGCACCTTGTTCCATGAGAAACTTTCTCAGGTCTGGAGCCATGGACTCTCTTAGTTGTTCTATAAGGATCATTTCCTTAAGATCTTGGGTTTTCCCCAGAGAAGTCCATTTCTCCAAGTATGTCTCTAACCGTGCAGAGAACTGGTGATAGATTTCACCTGACAGTAGTTTAGCATTCCTAAATTTTTTTCTATAAAATTCTCCATTCTTTTCATATCTTAACAAAAGAGCCTGCTTTAGCATGTCATAATTTTCTTGATCATTTCTGCTCATTTTGGCAAAAACTTCATAAGCTGCACCACGAAGTCCTTGAGATAACTTTAAGCTTCACCTTTCTCTCTCTAACCCATACGTGGTAGCTATTAGTTCATATCTATTTAGATAGCTCTCGATATCATCGTCTTTCTCAACAAAATGATCTAAATGAAAGTTCATAGCTGAGGTTGAGACTCCCTGACTAGCAGTAGCATCGGAGGTAAAGGGACTGGCACCATTTTCAGGAGCATGGCCTTGAAACTCAAACTCCCTTAGTCGTAACTCATGTTCCCTTTGTAATCTCTTCTCCTCCTTTTCTGCTTCCCTCTCTGCAGTCAATCTTCTTTCCTCTCTTTCTGTAGCCAGTCTCTTGTCTTCTCTTTCTGCCTCCATCTTCTTCTCTTCATACTGGAGCCTTTTAATCTCCTTATCTGCCTCCAATGCTTTAGCCTCTTTGTCAGCCTCAATCTGCAGCCTCTTAATTTCTTTTTCAGCCTCTATCTTTCTTTCAGCTTCTTTTTCTAATCTTTCAGATTCTAATTTTCTTTCTGCTTCAAATTTTCTTTCTTCACGTTCAATATATTTGTCACATTCAGTATTGACATAGGCAATCATAATTTGCCCGTCCATTCCTAACTCTTTAGCAGTCTGCACAGCAGCAGATCGAAATTTGGCCAGGTCCGCCATTTTCTAACAGGTAAATGTATAAACTATTTAACCAAACAATTTTATCTATGTCTAATTAACTAAGGACAACCACAGGCACTGAGAGCTCAACCTTATTTATTTTCCCCAAGGATACCTTTTAAATTTTTATTATTCCCAATATATATAATAGGAGAAAGTTCAATATCCCGGGAGCAAGACCCCAATATATGTGGTAAAGTGGGATGATATAAATAGTTATAGGGGACTTAGTGTAATGACTGAGATCAGCTGTGAAGGTATCTGTATCTAATAAGTGTGGTGTATTACAGATGACCTTACTTGCTACCACATTTATACCTCAGTCAGAATTATTCTGGAATATTGTGATGACTACGTTGAATGTCTAGGGTTATGATAATGATGAAGTGTAAGTCACAACAACAACAGACAGATAAACAATTTAATTTATTCCACAACACTTTACAACACTGTGACACTCACACACATATAACACTCTATAAGACTATCTTAAATGAGTCAAGTGTTAAAGTTTAAAAATATATGTATTAATTCCTTTCAATAATAGATATCCTGATTCAACTACACAGTGAACCAGGAATCACAATCAAATGTAATTACAAGTTGTATGTACACAATTTATAGATATGATCTTTGTATTGACATATTTTAATATTATTATCCTATGTGTGTAAGTTGTGAAGTAGTACTATGAGGTAATACTGGCTTTTTCAAGCTAGGTTGTTGTTTGTCATCATGACTTCAAGTGTTTGCTTATGGTGGAAATAGTATTGGGAAAAGTTCACAGTTCCTGTCATTTGAAACAATTTATTGTCCCTCTTTATTTACTATATTGTCAATTTTTGAGGGGGCACATAAAATTGAGCTGCTCTGCCCACAGAATCTTATCTTCTGTGATAGCGGCAGGAAACAGTCTCCTCTGCTCGCTTGCTTCACTGTGTTCTTGAGACACCTCACTGGTCGCTATCTGGACCAAGGAGTATGCTATCAGCCTCTGGATTCAGCAAAACTCAGACCAGGTGCTGCTTCAATAAGTTAGGACCACGGTCCCTGAAACAAAAACAAGAACTAATTTATAATCTACCCCCCCCACCCCCCCCCCCCCCCCCCCCCCCCCCCCCCCCCCCCCCCCCCCCCCCCCCCCAACCCCCCCCCACAACAACACCCCCCACACCCCACCACCCCCACCCCCCCCCCCCCCCACCCCCCCCCCAAATAAAACCCCCCACAACCCCCCCAAAATCCCCCCCCCCCCGTCACCCCCCGAAACCCCCCCCCCACCCCCCCAAAGGATTTACTTTTGGTCCCCCCCCCCCACCCCCCCCCCCCCAAAAAGAACCCACTGAACAAACACACACCCCCCACCCCCCAAAATTCCACCACAATCCCCCAACTAATTACAACAACACACCCCCCAAAAAACCCAATACTCCCCCCCAATACCAACCCCTACAACATGGCACACACCCCCCCCCCCCCCCCCCCACCCACCCCCCCCCCCCCCCACCCCCCCACCCACCACCCCCCCCCACAATACCACCAAAAACACCCCCACTCAACCTACATCCCCAAAACCCCCCCCCCATCAACTCCATTTCACAGCGAGTTAGGGGACACCTCCACCCCCCACCACCAGTGTTCCACATCCCCCGATCCAAACCCCCACCACCCCCCCCTCACCACCCCCCCCCCCCCCCCACCCCCCCCACCCCACTCAAATCAACCCACCCCCCCCCAAAACCCCAATTTTCCCCCACCTAACCCCCCCTACCCCCAACACAAACCCCCCCCCCCCCCCCCCCCCCCCCCACCCAACTCCCACCCAACCACCAAAAAAAACCAAATTCCCACCCCCCCCCCCTGGGCCCCCCCACCCCCCCAAGCTCACCTAAAAACTATAAAAAAACAAAAACACCGCCATCCAATACAAATGCTACAACCTCCCCGCATAAAAACCATTACTAGAATTTTTCCTCCGAACCAACATAACCCGTTGCACATCCAAATTCACCACCCCCCCCCCCCCCCAAAAAAAAACCATTCCCCTACCCAGCACCAACCCCCCCCCCCCCCTATCCTCAAAAACCCCAACCCCCCCCCATAACCCCAAACAAACCCCCCCAATCCCCCCCCCGCCCCGTACTAAAATTAAACCCATACCTTAAACCTCCAACACCCCCCGCCCTAACTAAAACCCAAAAACCTAACAAACCCCCAAAAATACCACCAAAACCCCCCCACCTAACCACCACACTCCCACCCCCCGTTAAAACCCCCCCCCCACCCCAACACCAACCAACCTACACCACCCCAAACCCCCCACCTACACAAAAACTTTAAAACCTCACCCCCCCCCCCCCCCCAATAAAAAAACGTACAAAACGCAACACCCCCCCACCCAAGGACTAAAAATACAACCCCCCCCCACACCCCCCCAACTTACCCCCCAAAAAACCCCCAACCAGAAAACACCCCACCCACCCACAACCTCCCCGAACACCAACAACCCCCCCTTACCCAAACCCCCCCCCCCCCCAAAAATCTAACACCCCACCCACCCCCTCCCACCAGACCCTACCCCCCCCCCCCTTACCTGCCCCCCCTCCCCATCCCCCCCCCCCCCCCAAAAACCCAACCCCCAGAACCCCCCCACCCCCCTCCAGCCCCCACCCCCCCCCCCCCCCCCCCCCAAAATAAACCCTCCACCACCCCCGGAATCTGTTAATCCACCCCCACTATAAACCCCCAAACCCAAACCCCCCCCCCAACAAACCTCCCCCCCCACCCCCCACCCCAACCCCCAACACCAAATACCCCCACCCCAACCAACCACTCCCCCCCCCCCCACACCCCCCAAACAAACCCCCCCAACCACCCCCGCCCCCCCCCCCAACCCCAACCCACAAACACACCACCCCCCACCACACCCACCCACCCTCCCAAATCTCCCCCCCTCCCAACCCCCCCCCCCCCTCCCCCCACCCCCCACCCCCCCCACCCCCCCCCCCCCCCCCCCCCCCCCCCCCCCCCCCCCCCCCCCCCCCCCCCCCCCCCCCCCACACCACCCCCCCCCCCCCCCCCCCCCGCCTCCCCCCCCCCCCCCCCACCCCCCCCCCCCCCACCCCCCCCCAACACCAAATAACCCCCCCCCCCCCCCCCTTAACCCCCCAGCCACACCAAAAAAAACCACCGAATAAAAGAAAAACCCACCCTCCAACCCCCCAAAAAAAACCCCCCCCCCACGCACCCCTACCCCCACTATACCAACCCTAAACCCAGAACCCCTATTAAAACTCAAAACCCCCCATCCCACTCCCACCTGATATTTGAACCCCCCCCCCCCCCACCCCCCCCCCCACCCCCTACCCCACAAAGTCTCCCCCCACCCCACCACCCCCATAACCCCACCCCCCCCCACCCCACACCCCAACCCCCCCCCCCCCCCCCCCCACCCAAATTCCCCCCCCCACAACCCCCCCCCCCCCAACCCCTAATCTACCCGGAACAAACCCCCAACCACCAACAACCCCCCAACCCCCCCCCCACCACTCCCCCCCCACAAACCCCCCATCCCCCCACCTCCTAACCCCCCCCCCCAAACCCCCAAAATCACTACACCCCCGACCACCCCACCCACCAAACTAACAAAAACCAACTGGACCCTAAAACCCAAAACCCCCACAAAAAAACCACCCCCCCCCCCCCCCCCATAGGTCGTTTCCTCAAAAACGTAAACCCCACCACACACCCCAATAACATCCCCCCAACATATCCCACCCAAACCCAACCCCCCCCCCACCCCACCCCCCCCACCCCCCTCCCACACAACACCCCCCCCCCACTAACCACAACCCCCCCACACCCCCACCCCCCCACCCCCCAACCCCACCCCACCCACACCCCCCCCCCCCCACCCACCCCCCCCCCCCCCCACACCCCCCCCCCCCCCCCCCCACACCACCCCCACCCCAAACCCCCCCCCCCCCCCCCCCCCCGCCCCCACCCCCCCCCCCCCCCCCCCCCCCCCCCCCCCCCCCCCCCCCCCCTCCCCCCCCCCCCCCCCCCCCCCCCCCCCCCCCCCCCCCCCCCCACCCCCACCCCCCCCCCCCCCCCCCCCCCCCCCCCCCCCCCCCCCTAAAAGGGACCTACAGCACAGAAAAAAGACATAAAATTACCAGCTGGAACTACAAAATATTAAACTGGAATGTCTACCAAACCCTCACATAAGAAAAACTGGAAGTACACTTTGAAACAACAAATGTGAGGGAAAATACAAAGATACTAACAAACATAGTGTTGGAAGCTGCCAACAAGAACATACCCAGAGGCAGAAGACATAATTTCAAACCCTTCTGGAACAGAAAACTCCAAGAGATTCATGATCAGGCATCGGCTGCAAGATTCAAAATGGAAAATAATCCAGCTGAAACTAACATCATTGAACACAACAAACTACAAGCAATATTCAGAAGAGAAAAACTGAACTGCATCAGATCCAGCTGGAGAGAAAAAACTGCATCACTTACCATGGAAAAAGACACTACAAAAATATGGCAACTAGTCATATGTCTCAATGAAAAGAACAAACCTCAAGAAAGTATGATTATTGAAGAAAATGGAAAATCCTACACTGGCTCACAGGCTGCAAACGTTCTAGCAAACTTCTACGCTGAAGAAAGCGCAATCGAGATGACAAGAACAAGAACTGCTGAAGTAAGACAAGAGACAAAAAAAACCTCCGAATTCAACAGCCATGCCCAAACTCAATGACCACACTCTTTCAAATAAAAAAAAACTGAAAATAGCAATCTATAATCTTAAAAAGAAGAAGGCCCCCCCCCCCCCCCGGGGCCAGACGGAATCACAAATTAAATTATCCAGCATCTAGGACCTCACGGAAAGGCCAGAATATTAGATCTCTTCAATGAGTCGTGGACACAAGGGATTTTCATAAAAGAATGGAAATAGGCAGAAATAATACCAGTTGCAAAGAAAGGAAAATCAAAAACTAACAAATTAAGCTAACGCCCCATCAGCTTTGCAAGCTGATGGGGCGGTAGCTTGATTTGTTAGTTTTTGAAAAGTAATGGAAAGGATGGTCAACAACAGGCTTCGAAATTACATTGAAGACAACAAGCTAATAGTTGACTGTCCATCAGGCTTCAGAAAACACAGACGCACAGACGATCAAATAGCATATCTCGCCCAAGAAATTGAAAATGCTTTCCAGAAAAAGTCCAAACTTCTAGCTACTTTCTTTGATCTCACAAAGGCATTTGATAAAGTCTGGAAAGAGGGCCTACTGCTAAAACTAGTCCAGAAAGGAATCGGAAGCAGAATGCTACAGTGGATTAAGAACTTCCTATGTGGAAGACATGCAAGAGTTAAATTCCAGGGGAAAAAAGCAGAATGGTTGTCATACCAGAATTGGTCCCGCAGGGAGGAGTACTATCTACAACACTCTTTATCATCTTCATAGACGACCTGCCAACGCTATTCACACCATACATCCACAGGGCACTACATGCTGACTATCTTACTAAATGGAATCAGTTTAAATACACAGGAGTTACAAAAGTGAGAATGCAAGATGCAATAAATAAAATTGAAGAGTGGGCCAAAACCTGGGGCGTCATAATAAACAAGAATAGAACTGTCACTACACTGTTCTCCCTCTCCACCAAACCTGAAAACTACACTCCCACACTGAACAACACTCCACTGCTAAAGGAGAACAACCCTGTACACATGGGATTAAAATTTGACAAAAAACTGACATGGAGATCACATATCGAAGAAACAGAAAGAAAAGCCACACGCAAGCTGCAGTTAATGAAAAAACTATCGGGGAGCAGATATACAAATCACGAAGCATGTCTTTGTAGGAAATATCCGTCAACTCTGGAATATGAAATGGGCACATATGCAACAGCAGCAAATACAAATCTCTAGAAGCTGGAAAAAAAACAGAATGCAGGACTCAGAATCATTACAGGATGACTAAGGAGCACATCAATAACAGCAATGGAAGCAACAGCAGCACTGCAAAATGTAAGAGAATGCAGAGATGAGAAAATCGCCATCATGCTGGCAACTCCATTTGAAATTCATTTGTTGATGTAAATAAACGTTTATGGAAATTAATACAGCTCTTGAGGATTTGAAAGGTTTGAATGCGTTGCAATGTTCACATGCTAATATTTAACCAAAAATAAAGAAACTCTAAAATAAACAACTTGAGAACGACTTATGGATGAACCTGAATACTAAATAAAGAGTGAGACAATTTAACATCTCTGGCGGGCTACAAGCCAGTACCAAGTCTAATCTCACGAGACAAGTAACAAATACCAAAACAAATAAATGGAACTAAATGATGCCTTGCCAGTCTTGAAGTAACTCATACCCGGACGGCCCGGCTACATATTAACCTTAAATGATGCCCGTGACCAGTCCTTCTGAGAGCAAGAAGGATCAATAAACCACTATACAACGGAATAAATAAATAAAATGGCACAGGTAGAATTTTTGTACAATTCCAGTACAGGAGGATATTCTACAGTACGGAAATCACATACGAGTTCAAATGAACGAGACGAAGTTTTGTACAATTCCAGTACAGGAGGCTACTACTCCAGTAGCAACACGAACAAACACAACGAAACTCCCTCAATGGCAAAGAGAAGACAACCCTACATTCCTCCAGAAAGAAATGATGCAGATTTCTTCACGAAAAATGGTAGAATAATGTACGCAGACAGGCGAAAGTACAATGTCGATAACCGGAGGAGCTTATATCAACATAACTGTCATTCTCAGAGTAATGAGACTAGACACATGAAAAATTCACTGACACACAAGAACCCACGTAAATTATGGCAGCGTCAGCGGTACCCAGTCCAGACTGTTCCAAGTTCAAATCCAAATAGAATCCGCTTCTATGTTCAAATGAGAAACTCACCATATGATTGCCACAGAGATCCCACAGAAGAAAATGAGAGCACGCCACGTACACCGTCGCCAATCAGCTATTACGGCAACAGAACAAAGCGCACAACCGCAGTTACCACACACTGGAACACACTGAATGAACGAACACATAGGATAGCAGTAAGGAATTTCATCGCTGAAATACAAGCCAGAAAGTAATGGGAATTTAACAACGTAGCGTTGGAGAACGTCCGCAGGTGTCGCATAACGACAGAAGATGGATGGATAGCACACATTGGTCCAATACGATCAGGGAAGAAAGATAAGAGATACCAACAGGTGAATTTGGTGCAGTCACCTCCTAGAAATAATAATCAACTTAAAACAGTAACACAGGAACCAGCAACAAATAGAACCAAGATGATTCGTGCCAGAACACTAACAGAGATAAACACTGTAGCGTCACACTTAGGGCCACACGAAATAACAAAGACGTCAAGAGAGAAAAGAAAACAGTTTCACAAGCAGTACGGAAGACAAGACAGGAAGAAGTATGTACAGTGCATGAAAAGTACAAGTTTATCATCAAATTTGAATCTGATTCGTCAAGTGCAGAAGATAGTGTTATGGACTCTGACGAATATGCAGAAGGATACTTGTCAGACGAGCTCGATCATACAACAGACGACTACGGAAATAGATATTACTGGCCGATAATCGAGAAAAGTAATCCTGGATGTATAAATCGGATCAAGACGAAGAAAATTTGCAAAATGGTTGAACCAAGTGTAAAGGAGCTAAAGAAGGCAATAAAAGATATCCTAAGAGGATCCGATCTTAACATCATGACACCACAGAAGACGCGAGAATTGCTGGAAACAAGGTTTGATACAGACTTATCAGAAAGGCAAGAAGAGTGCGCAAACTTGTGATGGAAGTGAGGGATACAGGCAAAATTTACCACCGACACAATACGCCCATGACGACCTCTACTAGACCAGTCAGAAAAGCTACTTTACATTACCAACCCTCCAGTACCACTTCATCAGAAACGTCAGACTCAGAAACGTCAGACTCTGATTTAGACCAAAATGATCCTCCGCCCATGCCACCCACAGATGCCATACAAAAACTAGTACGAGAAAGAGTTTCTTCTGAAAGTGAAGATGATATTCCCCCAGCGGAGCTACGCCAACGCCTTCAATATCGCGACTCACGCATACAGAATGAATCAAAAAGACCGCCTACATCACAAGAAGGAAATGTTTCGTCCGCTTTTATTCACACTCAAACCTACTCACGTTGTGAACCATCGTCAGCCGAAATTTATCATACCCCCAGTTCCGGGTGGAATAGCAGTGACAACAAATTAGTAATACACTGCAAGAAAACAGTCGTTTCTCCTGAAAAGACAGATCCTGATTACACTACCCCGACACAGTTTACAGAAGCATCCACAAGTAATTTTAATCGGGATGAAGGAGAAGTAAAAACAAGGGAGCAGCATTTTAACCCTGAGGCAGCATCACATTACCCACACGAACCTGATGACGACACGATGTCATAATTATATCAGCAGGAGACTGATATTGATACACTAGACTCAGCTAGCAGTGTACAATCCGTGGACAGCGCCCCACCTTTAGAAGTTCACACCACTGTCAAACGCCCGTACTTTCCTGAATCTGATGAATCACCTCCTAGAACCAAGTTTGTCAAACTACCACAAGCACATGTGAGAAGACAGATCCGGACGAAACGTAGACACGTTTCCAAAAACAAAGAAGCTTCGCCAGTCACGCCCCCTCCAACTACATTGCAATCATCACTGATGTCTTCAGCTCCCCAACAAACAATCAACGCTATGTCACACACTGTGTCCACCACACAGTACGATGCTCGCCTAACCAGCAGAGAGATTGCAATGCTGAAAATGGTGAAGGAACGCAAGGAGATTGCAGTGCGGGAATTGGAAAAGATTTTTATAGGCACCCAGTAGTGTCCTATCTGCTTGCCACTCCAAGCAGGGTCTACGCAAATGTGATTTTATTTTTGCCAACGTTTTTCATTTTTTTTTTTTTGAGAGCCAAAAGTCACCCTTTACATTTTTTTTTTTTTGTGACACGTCTCTGTGACCGTCGGTCGGTTACAGCATTTTCATTTTTTTTTAGTGTGGAAAACGTCCCCCGGACGTAATGTCTTTTTCAGATTGTGAAGTAACAGTTCCCCTGATGATCCAGTACTAGCCTGAGATGTCACAGCCACACCTAGAAGAAATATCCTCCCCGGACAGGTCACCGCTGATGATCAGATCACCCCCGGAAGGAATCCGAAAGTTGTATATTCTTGTTTGTAAATGTAAACTACTAACACCTGTTCACTCCCACATCACCATACTTCATGTTACACATTTATGCCATATGATCATGATCAATAAAGATTAAAACAAGCAGTTTAGTTGGTAAGAAAATTATGCATTTCCACAGGTATAGAAGCTCAATAGTTGCACAGCCACAATTATTAATAAGAGACAGTTTTGATGTTCCATTTTCAAATTGCAGGACCTTAGAGTCCAATCGCATGTATTGCACAAATATTTAGTCATGCTAATGATCTACACATTGAGAATTTATCATCTTCCATTTTTCGCCCTTACTTTTTCCTTGCTGTTCCAGAGATCAAGTTTTTCTTTCCACATGCATCTTTGCATATTCAAGCAGGCACTTTCCACATTACACTGATTGTCATTCTGTTACTTACCATCGATGCGTCCTCCTCCTACCGATGATCTATATATATATATCCAGTAAATTCATCTATACCTGTCATTTTTTCCATTACAGGGATGCTGTCATATTGTTCTTTAACAGAATGTATGGACCATGTTGTCAAAGTTCATAAATATGTTATCATAGTATGCTATTTTTCTGCACAGAAATTTTTTGAATGTACACCACGAAATTTTGGGTATTGTAAATTTTTTTTGTTACCATCACTAAAGTCTATACTGCTTATGTAATGGCCATGTATATTTTTGATCAAAATAGAGAAGTTCCATCACTTTGAAAGTTTTTTTTAAAGAAAATTGTGTATGATGATATTGTTAAAATATTAGCCATTTCAAATGATTGTACATCCAATATTTGAATTTACTACTACTAGAATTTGTCCACCCCCTATCTTACTCGTTTCCTTTTCTCCCTCCGAGAAAATATCTCTGAACTTATAGACACGTGTGTTTTAAATCTAATTTATAACGGAGCGGTGAAGAGGTCCTACTTTAAACACGTGTTAGATATCTTCTTCTTCTTCCTTCTTCCTCGTTCGCCCTGAAAAGGACGGTGGTTGCGTTGTGTCTGTTTACGCCGTAGCTGTGATATCTGCACCTTTCGGTCGACACATCCGACTTCAGCATGGCATTTTTTAGGGACCGGGTTTTCCTTCCCATTTCGATCCGTACTTGCTCAGCCTGACTGCACTGCTGCAGACGGTTTCCAGGACCACCACGTGGAGGTGAAGTACGGTCTTGACCAGCTCTGGTTCGCTGGTCCTGATGCAAGCAGTCAAGCTATAATTTGGTCAAATGTTTATATTTCTTTCCTAAATAAATCTAGGCTGATCAACCTGAGTACTAGCGGCTTTTTATGGCCATATGAACTTATGATCATACGAACTTATAATATTATAAGCATCCAGGGATATTTAATATTGATGAGCTTCTTGCTGTGACCCGTGTGGTCCAATTTTCCTCATTATCATGATAGAAACCAGAATAGAAAAATTAAATTACAATATTAACTGGACAAGAACTATTACCAGATTTACTTATATCAATCCCATCAGCCAGTTGTGACGAAATATATTGTCAGCAGCATTTGTGTAACTTAACCTAGCGTCTCAGCCACCTGAGGCTAAACAGCATAGGAACTATATAATATATATATATATATATATATAATATATATATATATATATATATATATATATATATATATATATATATATATATATATATATATATATATATATATATATATGTATATATATATGTATATGTATATATATATGTATATGTATATCATATATATATATATATATATATATATATATATAGTATATATATATATATATAATATATATATATATATATATATATATTATATATATATATATATATATATATATATATATATATATATATATATATATATATATATATATATATATATATATGTATATGTATATGTATATGTATATGTATGTATATATATATATATATATATATATATATATATATATATTATATATATATATATATATATATATATATATATATACATGTTCTATTCATCCTACGTCGGCGACCACCACGCATGAACCTTACTCCGACCAACTGAAGACATAGATAACTTATTGTATCCAGGACAAATTAAAATCACCGACTCTAGCGACTCCCGTGAAATTTGCAGTCAGCAACTACGGCAAGTCTGGTGCTGGATTTGGCAAAACTTAAATTTACACTAAATAGTCTTATTACTTATTAGTGTATTTCCTTGGGATGCCTGCGACAACTACTGGGGTAAGCAAAAATCTGAAAGTGGCCACTGAATGGGTGTGAATTGAATGAACAGAGAAAGACTCTTATGTTTTTTTTTTGTTAACATCATATACTTATGTATATTCTTCTTTTTTTTTTTATCTCACAAATCTGAGTAGTCACGGGATAGATTACATTAGGAACCTATTCTTTTTCCATACTGACTATTTCATAACCATGTTGTTCAAACATGTTTTGATCTTACACGTTCGTGCATATTTGTAACTTGTGTGCATTTGAACGTATTGGCTTCAACCTGGTACTTTCCGACGGGGGGGGCCCGGGTACACGCTCGACCGTCGTGCTCAGTGAGCGGCGGGGGGGCATCTATTACCTATCGGGCAGGCATCTTACGACAATAGCATCAGCAGTAAAATACTTCAGACACGGGGTGGGGGGGGTATGTCATTGGGGGGGGGGGGAGGGGGGGGGGGGGGGGGTGATGGGGTAAACACCTTAAATCTGAGTGGGTGGGGGGGGGGGCGAGCATAGGGGGTGGGATGGGGGTTGTTTGGGTGGGGGGGGGGGGGTGGTGGTGGTGTTGTGGAGGTCCGTTGCGAATCCACATTTTTGGTGGGGTATGGGGGGGTGGGGGTGGGGGGGTTGGGTGAGGTGGGGGGGCGGGTATGGGGGGGTGGGGGGGTGATTGAGAGTGTTTTAATAGAAGGAGAATAATATCGTGGGTGGTCGTAAAAAATTTATTTGGTTTGGATTAATGGATTTATAAGTGGAAGGGGGGGGTTGGGGGAAGATAATAGTTTTGTTTGTGGGGTTGGTGGTGAGGGGGGGGGGTATTATGGGGTGGGGGGGGGGGGGGGGGGG
>JAMPIV010006241.1:0-136131 GCA_024509875.1 Oreohelix idahoensis
TAATTTGGAAATTTGCTAGTGACAATTGGTCGCTATTGATGTTAGCTGTGATGTAATTGTACTTAACGTTGTTTTTGTAATATTTTGTCTGTTTTTCAGTTTTGATTGTCGATTTGTTTTGTTTGTATTCTGTAGGTCTCTCCTTCTTGTGTATTTCTCTACACATTTTTGGTTAAAACAGTGTTGCCATTTGTATTGTTTTGTATCTTTGTCTTTGTATTTTTTTTTTGTTTGTACTACATTACTGTCATACACAGTCTAAATACACATACTTGGTCATGTTTTGATATTATTGATAAGGTAGACTCTTCATATAGAGTTTCTTAATAAAATATTATTATATAAGATATTTATACAAGTTCTTTGATAAAAGACTTGTTATCTACAAAGATTGAGACAAGGTGAAATACATATTCAAGTTCTTTATAAAAAAGACTTGTGCCCATAGTGAGTGGGATATAAGGGAATTTTTTTTCCACAGGTACTCAGGTGATTTTTGGGTACATTATAAACAAGACTAAGAGTGTGAAAGAAAGTGAAGTGAGTATACAAGTCTATCATTTCAGACTTGTCTCCCATTAAAGTGGGATAATTTAATATATTTGCTTCTGCAAGTTACTGATCTCAGTAGACAAGATGTCTACATTGGACTACTTTATTACACAAGGCAGAGACCTAGATAAGACTGATCAACAGTTAGAACAGTGGGCTGTTGCTCAGTATGACAAAGCATTAGCTGCTGAAGAGAGAAGGGCTGCTGCAGAGGAAAAAAAAACTATGGCTGAAGAGAAGAGATTAGAAAGAGAAGCAGCTGCTGAACAAAAAAAGGCTAGACAGAGAAGCTGATATTGCTGCTGAACAAAAGAAATTGCAGATGCAGGTGGAGGAAAGGAGATTTGAAGCTGAACAAAAGAGATTAGACAAAAGGCTGCTGCAGAGGAGAGGAAAGCTCAAGCTGCTGCTGAGGAGAGGAAAACGCTCAAGCTGCTACAGAGGAGAGGAAAAGCTCAAGCTGAGGCTGAAATTAGGAAAATGGAACACGAGGGAAAAAAAACTCGCAACTTTGGAGTTAGAGAAATTGAAATTGGCGAGTACGGGTGCTCAGCAAACAACTTCGAGTACGACAAGGGAGTTTGTTAGTAGGATTAAATTGCCTCATTTCAATCCTTTAAAGGATGACGTAGCAGATTATCTAGATAGATTCCAATTTTTGTGCGATACGCATAACATAAAAAAGGAAAAATATGTTGAACAACTGATGCCATTTTTTACAGGTGACACAGTGACTACTCTTATGACAATAGACGAACATGAGAGGACTAATTATGATGTTGTCAGGGCAGCATTGCTAAAAAAATATCAACTAAAACAAGAAGACTATCGTCTTCGTTTTAGGACAATGTTGCCAGAAAATGGAGTAGATTTCTCTGATTTTGTTACAAAGATACGTCGTACATTTACACGATGGGTTGAGTTGTCTCAGATTGAGAAAACATATGAAGGTCTAATGGACTTATTATTGCGAGATAAGGTTTTGTCATCTGTTAATGATTCTTTTCTTGCATTCCTTCATGAGCGTAAGCCTAAAAACTTAAAAGAAATGGAGGAATATTGTTGTCAGTATGCCACAGCACATCCCCATGCTACAGTTAGCAATTCTAAAGTGAAAGAAGGGTTGCCAGCTGCTTCGGCAACACCATATGGCCCTAATTTCAAAAAAAAATTTCAGGGTGCTCAACAAAATTGGAATAGGGGAAGTAATCAAAATTACACTCAGAAGCGGAGTAATCCAACACATGATGGTTCTTCGTCTATGCAGTGGAGACAAGATGGTAGTTCTCGTAATTTTAGTGGTAATAATTTGAGACACTTTCGCAAAGGCTATCCAAATAATAACTATTCAAATTTTCGAGGTAATCATTCTCGACGTCAAGATTATGACGATGGTGAATTTAGAAACCGGGATTCAAACCGGAATGATGATTACAATAGGCAATATGATAACAATTACAGGGGAAATGATAGTCGAAATAATTACAGGGGAAATGATAATCGAGGTAGACCTAGGTTTAACAAGAAAAAGACCTTACCAACAGGCAAACTCTGCGCAACAAGAGTTTGATGGAGCCTGTAATACAGTAAATGATAGTGGTAACTCTAGGGCTATCACTGGTTGTGCTTTCGATTTTGGGAGAGCAACTGAATGCCCCCAATGCTTAACATTGTTTGACTCATCAACTGTATCTACGCTAAGTTGTGGTCACCCTCTTCCTGCTCTACCTGCTACAGTTGCGCATGATGGGAGAGGATCTCTCATCTTACATAAAGGTCTAATAATAAATGATAGGCTAGTCTCAGTACTTTTCGATTCGGGATGTACTACCGTCGGGGTTAAGGAGTCTCTGATAGATCCTTGCTGTGCCACTGGAAAAACAATCAAATGTGTTACATTTGGTGGTACTATGGAAAGCTATCCTACTGCTATTATTAGGATTGACACTCCTTTCTTCACAGGAGATGTCCATGCATGTCTTCTTCCTAATCCTATTGCGGATCTTATAATCGGTCGTATTCATGGGGTTAAGGAATGCACCCCGCAACAAATTTCTAGTTGGGAAGAAAAAAACATTCAAACGGTCAATGCAGTGGTGACAAGAGCTCAAGCTCTTAATCCCCCAACTTCATCTGATAATAGTAATGAAGTTGATAGCCAAGACGAGCACTTGGTGATTTCCCATGACTCGTTTGTTAAACGTCAAGAAGAGGATCCTTCTTTGAAGAAATACTTCCTTCTTGCAAAGAAAGGGGATCCCAATCAAAATACGAATCACAAATCGTATATTACTATGAAGAATGGTATATTGGTACGAATGGTACAACACTCGGACAAGTCTATGCATTCGCAAATTCTTGTGCCTAAGTGTATGAGAGCCTTAATTCTTCGGCATGCACACGATTCTCAGTGTGCTGGACACATGGGTTTTTCCAGAACTAAAACTAGAGTCCTTGCGTCATTCTTTTGGCCATTCGTGAATAAAGACATCCGAATTTATTGCCGATCTTGCAAAATTTGTCAAGAGGTCAAGTCTAGGGGTCCGAGACATGCTGCTCCTATTCAGGCTGCAGATATTCCGATTCGGCCGTTTCAGAAAATGGCTATAGACATCATTGGTCCGTTCAAAATTAAGTCAGCCAGAGGACACCAATTTATCCTCACTTGCGTGGACATGTGCACGCGTTGGCCAGAGGCTATTCCTCTGAAGAGCATATCAACTGTCGATATCGCTGATGCTCTTTGGCTCGTATTTTCTCGTCTGGGATTTCCCGGAGAAATACTGTCGGATCACGGCACTCAGTTAATTTCGGACGTTATGTCTCAGGTAATGGCTACGCTAGACATTAAAAGGTCTCTCAGTAGTATTTATCATCCAATGTCCAATGGATTGGTAGAACGTCTTAACAGGACACTAAAGAACTTACTTGGCAAGATAACGGAGGATCATCCTGAAGATTGGGACAGGGTTTTACCTGCAGTCCTCTTTGCCTATAGAGAGGTTCCCAACGAGCATACAGGGTTTTCTCCTTTCGAACTTGTCTTTGGCGCGCAACCGCGCGGGCCAATGTCCTTGTTACACGATTTGATAACTTCCGATAATATTGACGATGATACACAATCGTCATATGAATATGTTATAGCTCTTAGAGAAAAGATTATCGAATCGTGCAGGTTAGCAACTTCATCTTCCGAATTTGCGAAAGAAAAAGCTAGGCGATTTGCTAATAAGAAAAGACGCCTACGTCAACTTTGTCCTGGAGACAAAGCATATGTCTTACTGCCCTCAAGAGAGAATAGACTTCTCATTTCTTGGAAGGGTCCATACACTATAGTCTCGAAAATTTCTGATGTCGACTATATTGTCGATGTGGATGGAAGGCATAAAACCTTCCATATAAATATGCTAACAGAGTTTATTGAACGTCCAGACTATTTACAGCCTATTTTCCAGGCGACGGACGACTCTCCAGTTCAACATGGTCACATCTCATCCCTGTCCGTTATACAGGATGAGGAAACTATTTTTTCTGACGTGAACTTACCTCTTCCTGCGATTCCACTTACTTCAACGGAATCGTGGAGAGACGTTACAGTCTCTTCCAACTTGTCTTTTGAGGAACAGCGTCAAGTATCCTCTACGTTACAATCATATCAGGATGTCCTTACCGACATTCCTGGACACACAGATGTCATAGAACATGACATCATACTTACTGATCGTAATCCGATCAGAGTAAGACCATACCCAATACCTATTCATTTTCAAGCACAAGTCGAGAAAGAATTGGATGAAATGATTCAACTACAAATAATTGAACCATCCACTTCAGCTTATTCTTCGTCGATAGTTATTGTTCGAAAGAAAGACAATAACATACGTCTTTGCGTTGATTATCGCAAATTAAATCAAGTTACGAAGTTCGATGCTGAACCTATGCCGTTATTAGATGATCTACTTATTAGACTTTCTAAAGCTAAATTCTTTACTAAACTAGACTTGTCGAAAGGTTATTGGCAAGTCCCACTGACGGAACACGCCAAACCTCTCACTGCTTTTTCGACACCTAGGGGTCTGTTTCAATGGAATTTTATGCCTTTCGGGCTTATGAACGCCCCAGCGACTTTCGTGCGCATGATGCGACGAATTCTATCAGATCGTGCAGATGTCATTGCATATTTAGACGACATCTGTCTTTTCAGCGATACTTGGGAAGAACACTATGTGGGTCTAAAGGAATTGCTATCTACTCTACGTGAGCATAGATTGACTGCTAAACCCTCTAAAGCTTTTGTTGGGTTTAGTGAAATTTCCTTCCTAGGTCATCGAGTTGGTCATGTGTTACGCACGGATCATTATTATTTTTCGTTTGTATAAACATTTTTCATATGTATGATCATTTTTTTGACTGAAGTGTATATTATGTTTTCTATGGTCAAAGGGACATAATCCGAGTTATCGAAACTACAATTTTTTAGGAGTTTGCCTTCTCTTGTATAGAGACACGTTCGGTCTATAATTTCTTGAACGAAGCGTGACCACATCTCCTTATTTGGTAGTATCAGTCAACTATGGTAGATGTCTGAAACCTTTCTTAACGCTCCTATTTTCATCTCCACCTATTCTTAAGTTACCTACTATTGAGAAGACTTTTGTTCTTCGAAGTGACGCCTCGTCAACAGGGATTGGGGCAGCACTAATGCAGGAGTAGTCTGATACTTTGCATCCGGTGATGTATATCTCTAGGAAATTAAACGCTGCAGAAAAGAATTACTCGGTTTTAGACCGTGAGTTATTGGCTATGGTATGGTCTATTCTAAAGTTACAAAGATTTCTTCTAGGCGCACATTTCATTGTGGAAACCGACCAGAAAGCGCTTACTGCTATTCAGAGCAAAAACTTGAAGAGCTCGAGGTCCACTCGTTATGCCATAGCTCTTCAACCATTTCATTTCTCGGTTCGAGCTATCCGTGGTTCGGATAATGTAATGGCAGACATTCTGTCCAGATGTCCACACGATTCCACATGATTCTTCTGTCATATATATATATTTCCTGATATACAGTCCAATGTTATAATGACATGTTAGTAGATTTTGTCTCACTTTTTTTTTTGAGGGAAATTTATAACATTGTACCATGTAATTATCTAAGAAGGCTTAGTTAGTGATATACGGGCCAAAAGATCACTCGGCCACATTTAAATAAATTATTTTCAGGATTGTATTAAGAAATTTACCAGTTGTCTTTAAGATTTGTGTTATTGATATTTTCGCAGCACATCATTGAAGTCTGCGAGTTTATGTCCATTGTGGAACTTTGAGGATATCAAGTCCTGTCCTACATTGGGAGCGGATGATGTCCACATCTTCTTCTATTGAATGTTTTATGTCACCGAAGATCAACACATGTATTACTTATTAATTACTGTTACTTTATATAATGTAATAATATAGTGCGGTATATTAGTAAATTACACCGCTATTTGCAACACATTGTATGATAACACATAATATATTTAATTTCATATATTGGTATGAGAATAATTTGATTGTCATTATGTTGTTGCCATCATTGTGGCGTGTGTTGGTGGCACCTTCCTGGAATATATCAGCGTATACTTAGATAAATTTTTTCTCTAAGGATCTGAGATATGATCTCAGTGTCGCTCCATGCGTTGAGCTAATTTGTTAGGTATATATCCACGCATCATACGTGCGTTAGGAGCCTAGATTTTTTCCGGCTCCAGGATTTAAAAAAAAATGTTTCATTTTTTTTTCCAGGGAGGGTGCGGTAATGTTACGCACGGATCATTATTATTTTTCGTTTGTATAAACATTTTTCATATGTATGATCATTTTTTTGACTGAAGTGTATATTATGTTTTCTATGGTCAAAGGGACATAATCCGAGTTATCGAAACTACAATTTTTTAGGAGTTTGCCTTCTCTTGTATAGAGACACGTTCGGTCTATAATTTCTTGAACGAAGCGTGACCACATCTCCTTATTTGGTAGTATCAGTCAACTATGGTAGATGTCTGAAACCTTTCTTAACGCTTCTTTTCATGACCATAAAAAGGCGCGACTGTGTAAGACTTTTATCTCGAATGTTCTTAGAATCGTCTTATTGTGAACGGCAACTCAGAGATTGTCGTTCTGCGCATGTCAAAAGCTGGGAGTTCGTTCTGTGTGTTCCGCCCAGTTGGGGCAGTTGAGAAATGGTTTAAGAAGCGAGCAGACGCAACTGCGTCTTGTGATTTTCTGAGGGAAATACAGTGTCTTTGTGAGTTAGTTAGCTAACTAGACTATTTCCCAGTATTATTCACGCCTGCCTGGAGGCATATGTTCATGGTTGATTTTCCGAAATAAGGTAATTCCTCTTGTATCGAACTTTATGCTATCATCTAGAGGTTCGTCATTTTGTCGCCTATTTGCTCGCCTGTGTGATGCAAAATGGAGAGGTACTTTGACTAGGATTAAGTCACCGGTATCTGTATACCTGAACTAGTTAAATATATATGGGTCGCTCTAGACCAACAAGACTATTGTCTGTGTTCCAGGATTCGTTATATCAGAGATCACGTCCAAGTCAGATGGTTAGACTTAGGAACATTATAAAGGTCGAGCTGACCTGTAGCCCATGTATGCTATTCACGTGCAGACAGTGAACGGACTTATTGTATACAACTGATCTGCTAGCATCAGAATGGGAGCATTTATTATTGTTTATGAACATTGAAGATCTGTAGCTGACACTGTTGCAGAAGTTATAGAAATTATTATTATTTATACAGCTTCACGAACTAGAACTCTATGATTTATGAATTTCTGAATCTATTGAACTGTGATGTCTTATGACGCATATATACAACAGCTGTCATTGCTGACTACAGAAATTGTTTTCAATGTGCCTTATCATCTTGCTGAACTCGTTAACTATGTTGATGTCATAAGTATCATGACTGTTTTGTGGCGTGCAATAAATGGAAGAAACTTATACAACGAAGTTACCCTTTCTATGACTCTACACGTCATGTTGCCTGTGTGATAACCCTGTGAACTGTTCCACTACCACATACACAGCAACATCCTAAATCAGAGAAGACACCTACATCTTACACTTTAATACCAGGTGTCGATAAGGGTGGCAAGTTACCACTTCAGCTCAAATCCACCCTTGAAGACAGAGGACCAAAACATTTCAAAGATATTAAATATCTCGGTTCCGAAGACAAAAAAGCAAGTGCGTAGTCTTTTGGGATTGATACAATTCTATGGAAGATTCATTGAGAATCTGTCCTCCATTATGGCACCACTTTCAACGTTATTGAAAAAAGGTTCTCCTAATATGGTGCGTTGGTCCCAAGAATGCCAATCTTCATTGGATCAGGTTAAGAATTTGTTCTCATCTCATCCTATCTTAAGACTACCGACGATTGATAAGACTTTTGTCCTTCGTAGTGATGCCTCTTCCACTGGCATTGGAGCGGCACTAATGCAGGAATATTCAGGAACTCTGCATCCTGTAATGTATATTTCTAGGAAGCTGAATGCGGCAGAAAGGAATTACTCGGTTTTGGACCGTGAATTGTTGGCTATGGTTTGGTCCATTCTTAAGCTACAAAGGTTCCTTCTGGGCGCGCATTTCTTTATGGAAACCGACCAAAAAGCTCTTACGGCTATGCAAAGTAAGGATTTGAAGAGCTCGAGATCTACTCGTTATGCTATTGCTCTTCAGCCTTTCCATTTCACGGTGCGAGCTATCCGTGGTTCGGATAATGTGATGGCGGACATATTGTCTAGATGCCCACATGATTCCAGTTAAATCTTGTGTCCTAGTTTTTCCTGATATATTTTCAGACTTAGGTCTGTCCTTAATATCATAATATGTTGTAATACAAATGTATTTGGATGATGTTTAGATAATTTAACAAATTTCATTTTGTCCATCCATCAGTGATATGTTGCTAAAATAGCATTGACATTTGTATATTGCTATGATTATATTATTTAGTAATGTTTGATATATGATTGGTATTGCCAGCAACTTAGGTTTCTTGAATGGTATCCCTTAGTTTGTTTGGCTTAAAGGAAATATTTTCTCCTTGTTGGGAGATGATTTGTACCCTCTTCTATTGTACCTGATATTAGGTTCATTGTTTGCATGAGCACAGAAGTGATACTGGTGCTATCTTGCTCATGAACATATTAAAAAAAAAAAAATTGCATTTTTTTTTTTACAGGGGGGTGGTAGTAATGTTGCTGTCATTTTCGACGGAGTCATCTGTCAAGTTATTTGCTTATGTTTGTATCATAAGTATAATTGTGTCTTTACCTGCGATGTCAGGTTGATTAGGGGTTGTCTTCCCTTGTTTATTCATTCATTGTGTTTGACCTTTAGGGTCAGAGGTTGACAGTTCGGCGTAGGCCTATGGGAAGGTTTTTTAAGCGGGAGTGAGATATACTTCCGGGAAGCCGGGAGGTCCTGTTTTTCTGAAGGGACCAAGAGTCCATTGTTTTTCGGGGAGAATCTTCGAAGTAACTGCTATGGCAGTTTTCCCCAGTGAATCTCTGTGCGTCGGGATGACGACAGAATTCCTTGTGATGTTCTGAGGATTCATTTGCCAGGTAATACCGACCTTTATGCATTATTACGCTTTTCGGTGGCAGAACATGTAAAGGATTACCTAGGGTGAACAGCAGTTCACTGATCCGCCATTTCAGAACTTATATATTTGTGCTCGAGGTAGCCATCCAAGACTGTTAGTCTTATATTGTCCAGAAATCCAGTGACGAAGATATATTGTGGGAGCCGCAGATTGGCGGAACTTCTATCTACAATAAGTATTACTGCAGGGTTGATGATAACCTATTTAACAGAAGTACACGGCCGACGTCAGAACGAGGCCTGTGCTTTCGGCTATTATACTACAGCCTGATATGTGCAATTGGCGGGGAGTGCCAAGTTGCACCTATGTGTCATAGTAACTAAGGCATCTGACGCGTTTAGTCAGAGACGCCAAGGGCGACGCTACGAACTGTCATTATTGAAGAACTTTGCTATTGACCATGCACGTCTATTCTGATGTTTACTTTTTGAATGCCAAATGTATACCTATCGATGTCAGGTCAGCATGACCTTGTTACACTGACTGTTCCTGTTGATACTATGTGTGTTCCCGTCAATAAATGTCTTGAAACATGCCTGCAGTGTCAAAGCATCCTTGATTACTGCATGTGAGAGTATGGGTTGCAGGATCTACATCTATACGAGCCTAAACACATTCGCGCCTTCATTCGCACCCACACTCAATTCATCATACGCTCGCTCTACACATCTAACAACATGTATACTGTCTTGGGCCAGTGATCACATCAACAAGGAAAAAAGACAGTTACAAAACCTAAGTGTAACAAGTCTTAATTAAGCACTTGTATATTCACATCACCTTATATTATCCCAGTCTCTGTGGGAAACAAGTCTCCAATCAAAGAACTTGTATATGAAATATCACCAATCAATTCTTGATCATAAGTGCACTTCTCATTCAATAGTGCACAACACTATTCATCATTCATTTATCATCAGTGTAGTAGTAACAGTGCATTAGCATAGCCCATTAACTAATTACTATAACTGTAAACAATGACTATGTAAACACATGCAGAATGTAAACATTGAAAATGTAAACAATGCAAACAATGTAAACAATAACAATGTAAACAATAACAAAGATCAGCAACAATACAAAAACGTTCGCAGAAATCAACTAAAAATAAAGCAGAAATTAATGAAATATCACAAAAAATGTGACGATATCTGCGCTATAATTAAACAAAATACATGACACCACAGTGTATAAACAAAAATGTTGTATGAAACTAAATTATAGACAAGAGTAGGCTAACAAATACAAACAAATCAAAACAAAACTAAAGAATGCGAAATAATAACGAAAACAATATTAAAACATGTCATCACAGCTAACATAAATAGCAACAGAAGTCGCTTAGCAAATTCCAGTATCGGAAATTTGCAAACCCTACAGAAAACGCTCACAATAGACGACCTCTATGACGTGGCATAATCTAACGGAGACACCACCCAACCGAGAACCCGCTGAAATATAAACATATAAATATACAAATAACATATAGACATATAACATATAGAATGAGATGATACACAGAAGACTCAGCAGAAGTATAAGGGCACAGTTTACATACAAACAGGCCACTTAACTTATAGGCTTCCAATCGTCGAACAGCAGAAAAAAACGGATGTCAATCAACGTCCTAAAGAGCGAAGCTCCAACGATGATGGCACATCTGAACTGCTTCCACTGCTAACACGATGGTACTTGAGCTTCTGACATACTGTGTGTTGAGTTGTTTCGGCACTTGACCTTCTAATCCAAAAGTAAGTTGATGGAAATCGGTACTTGGCCTTCTTCAGAAAACAACCCGTTTCAACCGGCACTTGACCTTCACAAAAACGACAGCACTGGAACCTTGACAGCAGCAACTTGCTTGACTTGCGTAAAAGATAACAGCAGTCCGAGTTATCCGGCAACATGTAACAACGCCGGGTACTGTCAAATTCTGGTTTCCGTCAAAAAGTTGAAATTTTGACTTTTACCGGGCAACGCCGAGTACTTTGAAAATTTTGAAGATGTTGACTGTATTGAAGAATGTTAATTTCTTGAAGGATGTTGATGAATTCTTGTTGAAAATGAAGTGGGTAAGGGACCCCGTGTTTGCTGGTACCAGAATCAAACCAGCTTATGGCCACCAAATGATGCGTGATGCCATATGATGATGGATGGTATCCGCATGTCTGGTTTTGTGTAGTGTGCAGATGTGTTCAGTCAAAACAATGTTCATACAAAAATAACAGGGCAATCCACATAGGACGTCAGTAAACTCACGACGTATAAAGTCAATGATTCTTGTAACAGCCGTTGACGTTTTTCTTCATTATTTATTGTGGACGCCACAGTGACAAAATGGTTACGCAAATATGTAGGCACATCAAACAGTCATTATCACAGCAACATTCAATACAGCAATAGACGGTAGACAGCATTACAATGATGAGTCAGATGCATGTTATATTTCATAGTGCTGTAAATGTAGTCAGGTGAAAAACTCCATCCTTTTCTATAACAGCCAGGAGATAACCAGATGTATGAGATCAGTCCACTCTCCTTAGTCTGACTTCAGCAAGACAGACACGTCTGCCGAAGTATAAATAATGTCCTCAAAAATATCCTCTAGATAATAAAGGTTTTCCAAACCTAGTTCATTTAACAAAGTAGCAAGTAATGGTCCTTGGGACCTGCATCAACCAATGCGGTACAATGCAGCGACATGTGAGCTGGGAAAACATCTCGTGACGACGACTTTCGAAGACAGGCTATGAATCGAAATCGCTCACGACCCAAAATCGATAGAGTTAATGAAAAAGTCAATTTACCTTGCTTTCATGAAATACACAGAAATATCACGCCTCCCGACATGTGGGAAACACTAGAGATATTATCTCGAATAAACGAAATATCCATTAAGAGGACTACACATCCCTGACAGAACAAAAAATAGCGGAGATCCCCTCTTCAACGAGGCATCTCTTTCGCCATTCAAATCGCTCACTCCACTAGTGGTGGGCGGAAACCGATCGACCAAAAAGCAAGACCAGTCATGCGCAGTCCGGCGCGAAAAATGACCACAGCTCAAAAACTCAACTGCATTCAATACCAACGCGAGAAGACAAATGCTTACCGAGAAAAGTAACTATAAATTTCAAGCAGTTGTTGCCCTTGCGTTATAAAATAGATATTGTAATAAAATGATGTTGCGAGAATTTATCACGCAACACATGGCCTGTAATGAAATTTCTTATCGATTATCCATGTGTTTTAAGTTGGGTTCGCGTGGAAGGGTGTGACTGAATAAAGAAAGACATACGAACGGTGATTCTCAAAATATGGTGCGCGGAAAGCCTATTTGGGGGTCAGCGAGGTGAACACTATGTTCCTTATAATCGAACACCTTCTTTGATATTGTCATATCCTCGCGGTACAACTCTTATCTACAAAAGATCTCTGGGACCTCAATAATTTGCAAGACCTCATGGGGTTCTTAGACTAAACCGTTTGAGACACGTTGTTCTATAATAAAGTATTCTGTACACGAGCAGCCGGGGCACAACTTTTCTAAAATATTTAACACTGTACAATCTATGTTAACCAAGAAAGCTAAAGTGACATATGGTGATGCTCAACATCTAAAGTCTCTGTATACAGCTACCTACAGACACACACACACACAGATACCTACAGGTATATGCACCAACACATAAACTACCTGGCCGACCAGATCTTCCACTCTGTACAACAACCAAGAAACCATACAACACATAATACAACACACCTCTCGCTAATAATTACGCGCTTAGTCAGACCCTGGCTAACCCACCCCAAGCCTGTTTTTTTATTTCATAGACAATGGCGTGATAACGACAGACACTCACCTTGTTGAAGATGGTTACACGAAAAAGACGTGACAGACTCATCAAGTAATCCGAACCGCCTGTGTTCTGAGGGCTCCTAGTGGTGTACGAAAAAGAAGTGCGGTTATACGTCACCCATAGATCAACTAACTTTGTTAATAAATATATAAAATGTATCTAGTGTTTTCTCTTGTATATTTCTATATATGTATAACTAAATAGCATCTAACTGTTGTAATATTGGCTACCTATCTGTAATATGTACGTATAACTGTTTGTAAAATAAGCATCACACAACACGGCCGCCATTAATGAACTTATATATTACTATATACCAAGACCTCTCCTCCTCCACGTTCCTCCAACACATTTTCGTTATATAAAAGGCACGCGGTTGTAGACTGTATAAACAAACATACCAACACACATAACAAAACAATTCCACAACACACAAATATCCGCCCTAACCTAACCCCACCTGCTACATTACACCCGTACCTCGTCACCGACGCCTCTTCACTCCCACCTCTCAATGCTGGTCCACTCACCTGCTACACCCCAAAAATGTACACAGATGCATCCTGACAACGTCACCACATCTCCCCTCAACATCTAAAATATCTCTCTTCCACCTCCAAAACCATACCACATAACACAAAAATATCGCCCCTAACCTAACCTCACCTGGTACATTACACCCATGCCTCGTCACCCCCACCACAAAAAAACCTCCACTCGATCACAACACACTATTAGCGAACTAATATAGTGCTATATAAAAGTCACGCGCCACAACAAAGCGCCACCACATTGCCCTTATATAAAAAGTCATCCCGCCATCTTGCCCCTGCATCACTCCTGCAGAATTAATATATGTCTATAAATAACGTCTTCTTGTTATCTAAACATATCTCTATATAAAAAGTCATGGTCCTCCTCCTCTCCTCCTCCTCAATTCGTTATATAAAAGTCATCCCACCATCTTGCGCCATATAACCTCTTCTTGTTATCTCAAGTCCGCCATGTTTTATAAAAAGTCATACGCATCCGCCTGATGCTCCACCTCCACACTGAGTATTTCCTTATATAAAAAGTCATGTACCAACACCTGCTGCTCCACCTGCGCAATGAGTATTTCCTTATATAAAAAGTCATGCACCAACACCTGATGCTCCACCTGCGCAATGAGTATTTTCTTATATAAAAAGTCATCGCTATCCGACTGATGCTCCACCTGCACACTAAGTATTTCCTTATATAAAAAGTCATGTACCAATACCTGATGCTCCACCTGCACAATGAGTATTTCCTTATATAAAAACTCATCACCCTCCACCTGATGCTCCACCTGCGCAATGCGTATTTCCTTATATAAAAAGTCATGCACCAATACCTGATGCTCCACCTCAATCCCTTATATAAAAAGTCACCCCGCCATCTTGCCCCTGCACATTTTCCCTATATAAAAAGTCATGCGCCTCCTCCTCTCCTCCTCTTCAATCCCTTATATAAAAAATCACCCCACCATCTTGCCCCTGCGCATTTTCCCTATATAAAAAGTCATCCCGCCATCTTGCGCCATATAACCTCTTCTTGTTATCTCAAGTCCGCCATGTTATATAAAAACTCATACGCATCCGCCTGATGCTCCACCTGCACACTGAGTATTTCCTTATATAAAAAGTCATGCACCAACACCTGCTGCTCCACCTGCGCAATGAGTATTTTCTTATATAAAAAGTCATCACCATCCGACTGATGCTCCACCTGCACACTAAGTATTTCCTTATATAAAAAGTCATGTACCAATACCTGATGCTCCACCTGCACAATGAGTATTTTCTTATATAAAAACTCATCACCCTCCACCTGATGCTCCACCTGCGCAATGCGTATTTCCTTATATAAAAAGTCATGCACCAATACCTGATGCTCCACCTCAGCATATTTCCTTATATAAAAAGTCATAACCCTCCGCCTGATGCTCCACCTGTGCAATGAGTATTTCTTTATATAAAAAGTCATCCCGCCTAATGCTCCACCTGCACAATGAGTATGTTCTTATATAAAAAGTCATCACCCTCCGCCTGATGCTCCACCTGCACATTTTCCTTATATAAAATGTCATCACCCTCCGCCTGATGCTCCACCTGCACAATGAGTATTTCCTTATATAAAATGTCATCACCCTCAGCCTGATGCTCCACCTGCACACTGAGTATTTCCTTATATAAAAAGTCATCACCCTCCGCCTGATGCTCCACCTGCACATTTTCCTTATATAAAAAGTCATGCACCATTCGCCTGATGCTCCACCTGCGCAATGAGTATTTTCTTATATAAAAAGTCATCACCCTCCGCCTGATGCTCCACCTGCACACTGAGTATTTCCTTATATAAAAAGTCATGCACCAACGCCTGCTGCTCCACCTGCACACTGAGTATTTCCTTATATAAAAAGTCATCACCATCCGCCTGATGCTCCACCTGCACATTTTCCTTATATAAAAAGTCATCACCATCCGCCTGATGCTCCACCTGCACACTGAGTATTTCCTTATATAAAAAGTCATGTACCAACACCTGATGCTCCACCTGCGCAATGAGTATTTCCTTATATAAAAAGTCATCCCGCCATCTTGCGCCATGTAACCTCTTCTTGTTATCTCAAGTCCGCCATCTTGCACCTGCACCTTTTCCTTATATAAAAAGTCACGCGCATCCGCCTGCGCCTCCGCCTGAAATCTAACACCTGAAATCGATCGGCGCCACCTGGCGTTTTTGCTATATAAAAAGTCACGCGCATCCGCCTGCGCCGCCTGAATGCGACCTAAGTTCGACATTGTATACTACTGTCGCCCAACTGTTCTCTTGCCATCTGCTAATTGTCCGTAGAAGATATCTTTGATGCGACCATCTTCCATGCGGCGAACATGGCCAAGCCAGCGAAGACTGCGCTGTCTAAGAAGCGTATACATACTTTGAAGGCCAGCACGTGACAACACCTCGACATTTGTCACTTTATCTTTCCACGAGATGCCGAGGATGCGGCGTAGACACCGTAAATGGAAGGTATTGAGCCTTCTTTCTTGCTTAGCATAGGTCGTCCAGGTCTCGCTGCCATATAGGAGTGTGCTGGTGACGCAGGCATTATATACCGCAGCTTTGGTCTTCATTGTGAGTTTTGAGTTTCCCCAAACACGCGATGTGAGGCGGGCAAAGGTAGCTGCAGCTTTGCCAATGCGGCTGTCGATTTCTGTATCCAGTGAGAGTTTGTCATTGATGGTAGACCCTAGGTATGTGAAGGGGTGCACCACTGCCAATTCATAGTTATCGATAGTGATAACTGGTGCAGCACCCACATCCTGACTCAGCACATTCGTTTTCTTTAGACTTATTGTGAGGCCAAAGTCCTTGCATGCTTTAGTGAAGCGATTCATCAAGTTCTGAAGCTCCTGTTGGCTTTGAGTGACGACTGCAGCATCATCAGCGAACAACAAGTCTCTTATAGTGACCCTTCTGATTTTTGTTTTTGCCTTCAGCCTTGAAAGATTAAACAGACGGCCATCTGACCTAGTGTGAAGGCATATTCCTTCAGTTGCATCTCTGAATGCATGTTTCAAGAGTAAGGCAAAGAAGATTCCGAAGAGGGTCGGAGCCAGAACACAGCCTTGTTTAACGCCACTTCGTATATCAAAGGGCTGTGACGTGCTTCCAGCATATTGGACTGTTCCCTTCATGCCGTCATGGAATGACTTTATCATTTCCAGCATTTTAGAAGGGCAGCCTATTTTCAGGAGGATTTTAAAGAGTCCATCCCTACTAACCAGGTCGAATGCTTTTGTGAGGTCTATAAAGGCGATATATAATGGTCTTTTCTGCTCTCTTGATTTTTCCTGAAGCTGGCGGAGAGAGAAGATCATGTCTGTTGTTGATCTGCCAGCTCGGAATCCACACTGTGACTCTGGATATATGCGCTCAGCTAACTTGTGTAGTCGCATTAAGATGAATTTGGCAAAAACCTTACCAACAATACTAAGAAGAGAGATGCCTCTGTAGTTATTGCAATCACTTCTGTCTCCTTTATTTTTATACAGTGTTACAATCTTGGCATCTCGCATGTCTTGAGGAATAGTTGTCTCTTCCCAGCACTGGCACAGCATCCTGTGCAGGGGATGTAATAGCGTGCTCTTACAGCATTTGATTAAATCAGGAGGAATCCCATCACTGCCTGGTGCTTTGCCAGAGGCGAAGCTATCAATGGCCTTGCTGATTTCCTCTAATGTTGGTTCGGCATCCAGCTCCTCCATAGTTGGCAGACTGTTGACACCATCAAGGGCTGCAGGCGTAACGGTATTGTCTCTAGCGTAAAGCTCAGAGTAGTGCTCGACCCACCTCTTTATCTGCTTACCCTTGTTGGTTAGCTTCTCTCCGCTGATGGTTTTTAGCGGTGCCGTCTTACTTTTATGGGGGCCAAGTGCTTTCTTTATACCGTCATACATTTGTCTAATGTTGCCTGTTTGCGCTGCGATCTGGATGCTCTCACTGAGCTGGAGCCAGTAGTCGATTGCACAGCGTCGAGCAGTTTGTTGAACTTTGCTTCTCGTAGCCCTCAGGATCTGTAGGGTTCTGGCACTCGGTGAATGTTTGTATTCATTCATAGCACTGCGCTTAGCTTCAATGACAGGTGCCATCACATCTGATGAAGCATCAAACCAGTCATTTGACTTTGCTGTTTTCTTACCAAAGGTGGCAAGTGCAGTACTTTGAATGGTGTTCCGTAGATGCTCCCAGTTCTCTGTAATAGTATCACCATGCTGAGGGCTACTGAGCACTTTCTCGAAGGTCGCAGTGAATTGAGCGATCATGAAAGGGTCTGACATCTTGCTGGTATCAATGCGTGGTTTCCCTTCATGTCTGACACGATAGAGTTTTCTTGGTTGTGCTCTGATTTTGCAGCAAACCAAGGAGTGATCTGTATCACAGTCTGCACTATGGTACGAGCGCGTGGAGAGCACAGACCTGAGGAGTGGCCTTCTGACGAGAATCAGGTCAAGTTGGTGCCAGTGCTTGGATCGTGGGTGTCTCCATGACACCTTATGCTGGGGTTTTGTCTGAAAGTAGGTGTTGGTCACGCAGAGGTCATGGTGGACGCACAACTCTAAGAGCCGTTGTCCATTTTCATTCATCTTGCCAATACCAAACCTGCCCAGACATGAAGGCCATGAAACATTATCGGCACCCACTCTAGCGTTAAAGTCACCAAGGAGAACAAGCTGTTCTTGCCTAGGTATGCTTTTGATAATTGCTGTTAGATTCTCGTAGAACTCATCTTTAGCTTATGAGGCAGAGTACAGAGTAGGAGCATACACACTGACAAGGGTGATGGGACCTGTGCTAGTTTGCAGGCGGAGCGTTAACAGGCGTTCTGATCCATTCTCGCCTGGTTCAACCATTTTAGTTAGCGATTTTTTGACCGCAAAACCTACTCCGTGTTCTCTAGCTTTATTAAGATCTTTCCCTTGCCAATAAAATGTGTAGTCCTTCTCGCTCACCGTTCCAGAGCCCGCTAGGCGCGTTTCCTGAAGTGCAGCTATATCCACCTGAAGTCGTTTAAGCTCATCATTAATTATGGCTGTCTTCCTTACATCGTTTACATCCTGTAGGTTTTCGGATAGTCCAGTCAACATAGTCCGGACGTTCCAGCATCCCAATCTGAGAGTTTGCTTATTACTATTTTTTCGATAATTGCTTGGTGCAAAATTTTCTGTCCACAGTTCGGGTTTGACCCTAATCCCCATGCACCCAATGGGGAAAGCAGACAGTGGCGGGACAACACCTTATTGACTGGGGGCTGCCCAGCTTGAAGCGGGCGGTAGCTGTCCAGTGAGATCCTAGAACCTCTCCCACTGTCGAAAGTAGCCCCTGGCGCCATGCCCTACGCCAATTGGGCAAAATGCTTATAACGGGTAACTGCTACTTCCCGTGTTTTGCCGACACCTATATGGTGAAGCTGGAGTGTCCTCTCCAGGGCGCGAGCTTGGGCACAGTTATATGGAGATCAAGCTGTTGCCCATGCAGCATGTTCCCCCTCTCCACACAGCTGGTAGATCCAAAGGAACGGCAGTAGCCGATACAGTTTGGTACCAGCCATGTCGCAGGAGTTGCCAGAATAATGTCGAATCGACATTAGACTGCCTTAGGGACTCCGACTCCGGATTTATCCTCAGGGTTTACTCCCGAAGCCAATTCCATAAATGGATATTCCCGCAAGGCAGCGGTGGTTTGATTTCAGAGTTCCTTCTCTTAGTTAAGCTACCAACCAAGGATCACGAGCCCTATCTGCCCGAAGCTGCTTGTTTTAAGGCGCCAGTCGCTCGCCTTTGCCCCTTCTCCGGTCTGTGGAAACAGTTCCGCCGGGCTCAAATTGAGCCACACGTGAAGGCCGGGAGCTAAACTTGGTTGTCAGAGGCTGTTTGAGGCGCGTGCCATAGAAGTATTTTATCTGCAGTGAGAGCTTATCCTCACTACAACTCCCGGCAATAACAACCTTTGGAACTAGTTAGTGAATAGAGTCCACATATCCTGGAAGCGAGTTAACAGCGTTGCTAGGCATTCGTTTCATTTAAAAAAAAAAAAATAAAGTTTGGCGAAGAGTGTCCTGTTCAACACAGTCAGTTATATTAGGGCGCATGTTCAAATATAAAAGACCGTTAAATCTGATGACGTTATACAGTAAAATAGAACCAAGCCCAAACAATAGAGGCAGACAAGAAAATGTAGAGGCAACGCCTAAAATAGAAACTGACCAAAAATTAGAGGCAGACTGTAAAGTTTCTTTTCTTCTTTCCACTCTGTAAATTGTCAGTCTGTATGCTCTGTAAGGAAGAGTGGTATTTTGTTGAGATCAGGCATGCTCCAGTCTACCCAGCTGTAAATGGGTAACTCACCCTAGTCCTGAGTTAGGGAAGGCAAAGGCTCCAGGGGAAGCAGGCCTTAAACTTGGTCACTCCAACCGACGCAGGATGGTGTATGTATGAAGTAGAAGTGTAGAGTGTGATTACCGCGAATGGTGTACTGTTCGTGTGCTGACCAATATAACCACTCATACACTTGTGTCTACAAGGCACCAATGCAGACTGCTGGAATCTTTGTTTACTCAATTTATTCAGACGTACACACTGGGACATACGAGTACATCATGGTATGTTGACATATCAATTTGTAGGTATACATAGCAGATCTGAAGTCATGACACATTCAGAAATAATGGGCAGTACATCAAAAGTTCAATGTCATGATACATTATGGCCGCATCCCCCTATCTGACTAAACGCGTCAGTGAAGGCAGATCGATAAATAACTAAAGTTACTTGACGTCCATAGTTTGTAGTATATATTATGAAACCACGAAAGGGGGGTTTCTAGCAAGATTGAGATCTCCCTGTCACTGTCCGATAATAGGATAAATAATCTGTTCTCTTGGCAGTGATCAAAACATATGATGACCGAAATCTAACATGGCTGCCTCCCTGAGTTGTCGTTCACTCATTCATAGGAAGGAGAATATAAGCCAGAGTTAATTTATAATGGGTATATAAATGATTTCATAAATGTTTCCATACAGCTCTACGGTGATCAGGTTAATTCACGTAGCCATAACCGCTGCAGGAAAGTCTGTCATCTTCGTCGATACAAAACACGACCCTAGCGATACGAAGCACAATGTTCCATCTAGGTCGAATCGACATGAGATCATCAAAATAGGGTCTGGCAATACATGGAGTCCGAATTATACATTGTACTGTACCTTAGGAGAGTCTCTAACATAAACTATAGTAGAGATACCATCTCCTTTAGAAGAAAACCACTTCATGAATCATATTTCCTTAAGAATCTACCAGCCCTTTGAAAAGTGCGTACCCGCCATTATCACGGTACATCGGAACTCATCACGACTTGTCAAGACAACTCATACTTCCGCTAGACCGGAATAACAAGAATCTAGTCCCTCCTACCCATCCAAAATATACAATATAGGACTGATTCTACTTGTACTAATAATATGTAATACATATGAATTCAGGCCATAAACACAATAAGCAAATTAATATATTTTCTGGCCCTAAAAAATAAGTACAAACGTAAGCGCAATATCCTTGCGCCGGATCAATATCCAGAACGATTACTCCTATAATCAAAAGTGTGAATCAAACATGGATTCTCTCGCTTTTACCATAGACAGCATTTTCATACACAAATGAATGAATGTCTATATTTTTCCCATATTAAATAGCCATATCGATTTTTGTAATATGTGCGTCAAAATATGCACGCAACAGATTACCACACCCCTCGGGAAAAAAAAATGGTACATTTTTTTTTTGAAATACATCTAGGAGCAACATACAATAGGCTCACAACGCACCAATAACAATGCGCAGATGATAAGCATAAGTTTTATGACCTTAGAGAAAGTACTTCTCTAAGTATAAATATTTCCAGAGAGGTGTCACCAACGCATACTACAATATTAGCAATGACACAATTTCCACATTAGTTTATACATAAATTTCATCTAAGATATCTTAACATCATGATCATCAAAGACGAAAAACATTGAAAGATCAGCGGTGAATAAATATCAATGAACCGCTAAGTAGTGTTACAATCAATATATGATATATTACATATGTGTACACATTTCAACATAGAAACAACTGTATCAAAGTTGTATAACAGTTATGAATCATGTGGGCATCTAGACAAAATATCTGCCATCACATTTTCTGACCCACGGATAGCTCGCACCGAAAAATGAAATGGCTGTAGAGCAATCGCGTATCGCGTTGATCTCGCGCTCTTCAGATTTTTACTCTGAATAGCCGTAAGAGCTTTCTGGTCAGTTTCCACAATGAAATGCGCGCCCAGAAGAAATCTTTGCAGTTTAAGGATTGACCAAACCATAGCCAATAATTCACGGTCTAGGACCGAGTAATTCTTCTCTGCGGCATTTAATTTCCGAGAAATATACATCACAGGATGCAGAGTTCCAGAGTACTCTTGCATTAGTGCAGCTCCAATCCCGGTGGATGAAGCGTCACTACGAAGAATAAATGTCTTATCCTTAGAAGGCAATACTAGGATAGGTGAAGTAGAAAACATAGTTTTAACCTTATCCAAAGAGGATTGACATTCTTGAGTCCAATGGACTACATTAGGAGACCCTTTCTTTAGCAAGGAAGAAAGAGGTGACATAATGGAGGACAGATTCGGGATGAATCGTCCATAAAATTGTATTAGACCTAAGAGACTTCGTACTTGCTTTTTAGTCTTAGGAATAGAAATGTTAAGTATCTTACTTGTATTATGGTCTTCTGTTTTTAGGAACCCATGACCAACACGGTGTCCTAAGAAAGATATTTCGCTAAAACCAATACATGCTTTCGATGGTTTCGCTGTCAGGTTATGCTCGCGTAAGGTAGACAATAGTTCATTTATACCATTATAGTGATCGTTCCAAGTATCACTGAAAAGACAGATGTCATCAAGATACGCAATGACATCTGAGCGATGAGATAGGATTCGACGCATCATGCGTACAAATGTAGCAGGGGCGTTCATAAGACCGAAAGGCATGAAATTCCATTGGAATAGACCCCTAGGCGTCGAAAAAGCAGTAAACGGTTTGGCGTGTTCGGATAGTGGAACTTGCCAATATCCCTTAGACAAATCGAGTTTAGTAAAGAAGTGAGAATTCGATAGTCTCGTAAGTAGCTCTTCTAGTAAAGGCATAGGTTCAGCATCGAATTTAGTCACTTGATTCAATTTGCGATAATCCACGCAAAGACGTATGTTATTGTCTTTTTTCCGTACTATAACCATCGGCGAAGAATATGCTGATGTGGATGGTTCAATAATTTTTAACTCTATCATCTCATCTAACTCTTTCTCTACCTGTGCTTGAAAATGTATCGGGATAGGATACGGTCTGACTCTTATAGGACTATGGTCAGTAAGAATAATGTCATGTTGAATGACATCAGTTTGACCAGGAATGTCAGTAAGGACATCCTGAAATTGTTCTAACATAGTAGAAACTTGTTTCTGCTCTCCTGGAGATAATTCTGGAGAAATTGCAACATCTTTCCATGATTCATTAGAGTGAAGAGGAATCATTGGAAAAGGTAAATTTACATCCGAGAAACTCGTTTCCTCATCCTGTATTACTGACAGAGATGAGTACTGTCCATGTTGGACTGGAAAATCGTCCGTTGCCTGGAAAACAGGTTGTAAATAATCAGGACGTTCATGGAATTCCGTGAGCATGTTGATGTGGAAGGTTTTACGCTTCCCGTCAATATCGACGATATAGTCAACATCGGAAACTTTTGATATTATATCGTACGGACCTTTCCAAGAAATGAGAAGTCTATTTTCCCTACAAGGTAGCAAGACAAATGCTTTGTCACCTGGACAAAGTTGTCGCAAACATCTCTTTTTATTGGCAAATTCCCTTGCCTTCTGTTTCGCAAATTCAGAAGAAGCAGTTGCCAATTTGCATGCTTCAATAATCTTGTGTCTAAGTGCGATGACATATTCATAAGAGGATTTTGTGTCATCGACAATATTATCAGCAGTTATAAGATCATGAAGTAAGGACATAGGACCTCGCGGTTTCGCGCCAAAGACAAGTTCAAAGGGAGAAAATCCTGTATGTTCGTTGGCGACCTCTCTATATGCAAAGAGAGCCGCGGGTAAAACCCTATCCCAATCCTGAGGATGATCTTCTGTTATCTTACCTAGTAGGTTTTTCAGAGTTCTATTCAAACGTTCCACCATCCCATTGGACATAGGATGATAAATACTACTCAGCGATCTCTCTATCTTCAGAGTCGACATTACTTGAGACATGGTATCCGATATGAGTTGGGTACCATGGTCGGATAATATTTCTGCTGGAAACCCCAGACGAGAAAATATTAACCAAAGAGCATCTGCGACATCAGCAGTAGTTATGCTCTTTAGAGGAACAGCCTCCGGCCAACGTGTGCACATATCAACACACGTCAAAATAAATTGGTGTCCTCTAGCAGACTTTATCTTAAATGGACCAATGATGTCTATCGCCATTTTTTGAAATGGCCGAATGGGAATGTCTGCAGCCTGAATAGGTGCATCATGGCGTGGACCTCTGGATTTAATCTCTTGACATACTTTACAAGATCGACAATAGATTCGTATGTCCTTATTCACAGCAGGCCAAAAGAAAGATTGAAGAACTCTAGCTTTAGTACGGGAAAAACCCATATGTCCAGCACACTGCGAATCATGAGCGTGCTGTAAGATTTTAACTCTCATATTTTTAGGCACAAGGATTTGAGAATGAATGGACTTAGCGGAGTCTTGTACCATACGTACAAGTACGCCATTCTTCATCGTAATCCAAGATTTACGATTTGTATCCTTATTCGGATCACCTTTTGTTGCCAGAGTAAAGAATTTCTTTAGAGTAGGATCATCTTCCTGCTGTTTGATAAAGGAATCGTGGGAAATCTCCAAGGGATCATCTTGGATCTGCGCATCATTATCTTCAGAATGTGAAGATTGTGGCATATTAAGAGCTTGAGCCCTAGTGATTACTGCATTAGCAGATTGCATATTAACATTTTCCCAATTAGAAATTTGCTGTGGAGTGCATTCTTTCACTCCATGAATGCGACCGATGATAAGATCAGCGATCGGATTCGGCAAGAGACATGCTTGCACCTCTCCTGTAAAGAAAGGCGTAGCAATATTGATAATGGCAGTGGAGTACTTCTCCAATGTGCCACCAAATGTTACACATTTGACTATATTGCCTGTAGCTCGAGAAGGATTTACGAGTGATTGCCTCACTCCAATGGTAGTGCACCCCGAATCGAAAAGAATTGATACCGGAGTACCATCTATTAGGCCCCTATTAAAGACAAGAGCACCCCTTCCATTATGCGCAATTGACGCATGGAGAGCGGGAAGCGGGTGACCGCAGCTTAAAGTAGACACTGTGGTTGGATCGAATAATGTTTTGCATTGCGAACACTCAGATGCTCTAGCAAAATCGAAAGCGGAATTTGCTACACTGTTGGAGTCTTTTTTATCATTATTCTGATTATCGGTGTCGTGGAACTCCTGTTGTGCAGAGTTAGCCTGGTAATAAGATTTACCATGTCTTTTGTGTTGTGATCTACCTCGGTTATAATTGTCTCTATAATTATTATTGCCTCTGTTATAACCCCTATTTGGGTTTGAATCATAATATTCATGATCATAATCATCATGCTCATTATATTGAGTATCCCTGTAATATTGTTTCTTTTGTCTCCATGAAGCACTTGGGTAGTTCCTATAGCTACTCCCTTTCCGAGAATTTCTAACATTATGGGTACCCCTCGCGTGTCGAGGACTATCAGCCCGATTCCAGTTCTTCGAAGAAGAACTCTGATTTGAGTGGTTATCTTGGTTTTGATACTTATTCCAATTAACCTTTTTATCAAATTTATTTTTAGCTCCTTGGAATTTGTGTGAGTAATTCTGATTATATTCTGTTGCCGAAGCAACTGGCATACTCTCTTTAATGTTAGAGTTACTAAGAATCATGTCAGGGTGTGCCGTGGCATACTGGTCACAATATTCTTCCATTTGCTTTATTGTACCAGGTTTACGCTCATGTAAGAACTCTAGGAATGATTTATTTACAGAAGACATGACCTTGTCTCTTAGCAATAAATCCGTAAGACCATCAAATGTTTTCTCTGTTTTGGATAATTCAATCCATCGTGAAAGTGTAATTCGTGCTTTTGAGATGAAATCTGAGAATTCTACACCTACCTCAGGTCTCATTGTTTTAAACAAAAGACGGTAACCTTCCTCAGACAGCTGATATCTCTTTATCAAAGCTGCCCTAACAGCATCATAATTATCTTTGTCGGCCTCTTCAACAAAATATAACTTACTCAGAGACTCCCCTTTTAGATTTTCAGACAACTGATTCACATACTGTGATTTGTCAACATTATGAGATCGACAAGCCCGTTCAAATCTAGAAAGCCAAAATGTTATGTCATCACTGGTAGGGTTAAACGCTGGTACCTTGACCTTGTACACAAAGGGTTTACCATTACCACCAGATGCCTGATTAACATTACTCATACATGTCAATTTTAATTTCTCTAATTCAAACTCATGTTCTCTTATTGCTTTTCTCTCTTCAGCTTCTCTATCTAATCTTCTCTGTTCTGCAGCAGCTTCTAATTTTTTCTGTTCTGCAGCAGCTTCTAATTTCTTCTGTTCTGCAGCAACTTCTAATTTTTTCTGTTCTGCAGCAACTTCTAATTTTTTCTGTTCTGCAGCAACTTCTAATTTTTTCTGTTCTGCAGCAACTTCTAATTTTTTCTGCTCTGCATCAGCTTCTAATTTCTTCTGTTCTGCCTCAAATCTCCTTTCCTCCACTTGCATCTGCAATTTCTTAAGTTCAGCAGCAGTATCAGCTTCTTTTTCTAATCTTTTTTCTTCAGCTAGAGCTTTCCTTTCTTCTGCAGCAGCTTTTTTTTCTTCTATTTGAAGTTTTCTCTCCTCAGCCGCAGCTTTTTTTTCCTCAGCAGCAGCTTTTCTTTCTTCAACAGCAGCAGCAGTTTTTTTCTCTTCTGCAGCTAATGCTTTGTCATATTGAGCAACAGCCCATTGTTCTAAGTCTTTTCCAGTCTTATCAAGAGATTTTCCTTGTGCAATGAAATAATCTAATGTAGACATATTGTCTTCTTAAATCAGAAACCTGAAAAAGTAAATAAATTACCCTATTTCACTTTAATGGGAGACAAGTCTATACCATAGACTTAGTCTTAGTCCAAACTTGTATGGTTTATAATAACCAATGATAACTTGAGTACCTGTGGACAACAATAACTGTATCTCAAATACTGTGGGGACAAGCCTTACAAAGGTCTTGTATACCTCAATGTAATCAAAGATCACTTGAGTACCTGTGGAAAAAATATTTCCCTTTACCAATCACTTTGGGAGACAAGCCTTACAAAGGTCTTGTACATTTTGTTTTATAACAATAACAATCATAAAGTACTGATCTGTACTATACTATCAGTGTATACCACTATACGTCATATGTCAACTAAAGACATTACAAAGGACAAACAAGAAAAGACAATATGAACACATTTGCAGAGATCAAATTAAATTAAATAGGAGAAATGAAAAAAATGATCACAGAAACCGTGATGATAACTGCAATAAGATAACAAGACAAATAACGCCACAGTGTATAAACATAAGGGTGTAAAAAACTGAAATGAAAGGAAAGATGAGACCTACAATTATACAAACAAATCAAACAAAACTAAGGAACACAAAATTATTAACAAAAACAACGAAGAAAAGAACACCTCATCACAACTAACAGAAATAGCAGCAAATTGTTGCTAACAAATTTCCAATTAAGAAAATGTGTACCTATAGAATACTAGTACCAGACCAATGTCACTCGGCATACCTTGTACTAGTCACACAGAACATAAACTAATTTAATACATAACAAATAACATGTAAGCATAAATAGCATATAGCATACAATATAATTTATGTCATGAATGGAATGTGTTGCAGGTATAGTGTTGTAAAGCAGGCACAGTTTATTTTAATACTAATAACTTGCCACTTTATTCAGTAATAGATTTAATTTTAAACTATTACACTGTCAATTTTTCTCTGTTGAGCATATGAAGATCCAACGATGAACTATGCACTTTATGTTCAACAACACTGTGATTCTTCTGTACGTTGAGAAATGTCAACAATACTGCTCCAGATATTTTCTACACTTGATACCACTGTCCTGTGTAATACTGTCTGTACAGCGAAAAACTGTCAACAAGCGCTGACCTAGATACAGCATCCTATCGGTAATACAGGTCAAGCTGACATCGACTGTATAGCTGTCCTACTGGTGTTGATGTGTTCAAACAAATGTTCTTTCAGCTGTAAACTGTGATTCTCAACACAAAACTGCGTAAGCTGGACCCAGGAATCTGGCTCGCCACTGTAAAGTTTCTTTTCTTCTTTCCACTCTGTAAAGTGTCAGTCTGTATGCTCTGTAAGGAAGAGTGGTGTGTTGTTGAGATCAGGCATGCTCCAGTCTACCCAGCTGTAAATGGGTAACTCACCCTAGTCCTGAGTTAGGGAAGGCAAAGACTCCAGGGGAAGCAGGCCCTAAACTTGGTCACTTCAACCGACGCAGGATGGTGTATGTATGAAGTAGAAGTGTAGAGTGTGATTACCGCGAATGGTGTACTGTTCGTGTGCTGACCAATATAACCACTCATACACTTGTGTCTACAAGGCACCAATGCAGACTGCTGGAATCTTTGTTTACTCAATTTATTCAGACGTACACACTGGGACATACGAGTACATCATGGTATGTTGACATATCAATTTGTAGGTATACATAGCAGATCTGAAGTCATGACACATTCAGAAATAATGGGCAGTACATCAAAAGTTCAATGTCATGATACATTATGGCCGCATCCCCCTATCTGACTAAACGCGTCAGTGAAGGCAGATCGGTAAATAACTAAAGTTACTTGACGTCCATAGTTTGTAGTATATATTATGAAACCACGAAAGGGGGGTTTCTAGCAAGATTGAGATCTCCCTGTCACTGTCCGATAATAGGATAAATAATCTGTTCTCTTGGCAGTGATCAAAACATATGATGACCGAAATCTAACATGGCTGCCTCCCTGAGTTGTCGTTCACTCATTCATAGGAAGGAGAATATAAGCCAGAGTTAATTTATAATGGGTATATAAATGATTTCATAAATGTTTCCATACAGCTCTACGGTGATCAGGTTAATTCACGTAGCCATAACCGCTGCAGGAAAGTCTGTCATCTTCGTCGATACAAAACACGACCCTAGCGATACGAAGCACAATGTTCCATCTAGGTCGAATCGACATGAGATCATCAAAATAGGGTCTGGCAATACATGGAGTCCGAATTATACATTGTACCGTACCTTAGGAGAGTCTCTAACATAAACTATAGTAGAGATACCATCTCCTTTAGAAGAAAACCACTTCATGAATCATATTTCCTTAAGAATCTACCAGCCCTTTGAAAAGTGCGTACCCGCCATTATCACGGTACATCGGAACTCATCACGACTTGTCAAGACAACTCATACTTCCGCTAGACCGGAATAACAAGAATCTAGTCCCTCCTACCCATCCAAAATATACAATATAGGACTGATTCTACTTGTACTAATAATATGTAATACATATGAATTCAGGCCATAAACACAATAAGCAAATTAATATATTTTCTGGCCCTAAAAAATAAGTACAAACGTAAGCGCAATATCCTTGCGCCGGATCAATATCCAGAACGATTACTCCTATAATCAAAAGTGTGAATCAAACATGGATTCTCTCGCTTTTACCATAGACAGCATTTTCATACACAAATGAATGAATGTCTATATTTTTCCCATATTAAATAGCCATATCGATTTTTGTAATATGTGCGTCAAAATATGCACGCAACACAGACCCAAAAAAAAACAGAGAGGCAGACACTAAAATATAGGCAGATAAAAAGAAACAGGCAGATATAAAGACACAGAGGCAGATATAAAGAAACAGAGGCAGTTAAAAAGAATCAGAGGCAGACACAAAAAAGAGACATATATAAAGAAACCGAGGCTGATATAAAGAAACAGATATTAAGAAACAGAGGCAGATATAAAGAAACAGAGGCAGATATAAAGAAACAGAGGCAGATATAAAAATGAGAAGCAGATATAAAGAAACAGAGGCAGATATAAAAATAAAGTCAGATATAAAGAAACAGAGGCAGATATAAAGAAACGGAGACAAAAATAAAGAAACAGAGGCAGATATAAAGAAGCAGGGGCAGATATACAGAAGCAGACAAAAAATAGAGACTGACCCAAATAACTAGAGACAGTCCCAATAAATAGAGGCAACCCCTAAAATAGAAACTGGCTCAAAAATAGAGGCAGACTAAAAAAAAACTGGTAGATCCAAAGAATAGATGCAGACAAATAAAACAGACGCAGACATAAAAAATAGAGGGAGATATACAGAAACAGAGGCAGATATAAAGAATTAGAGGCAGAAAGAAAGAAACAGAAGCTGATATAACGAAATAGATGCAGTTATAAAGAAACTGAGACAGATATAAAGAAACAGTGTGAGATATAAAGAAACAGAGGCAGACACAAAAATAGAGACATATAAAGAAACATAGACAGATATTAAGAAACAGAGGCAGATATTAGTAAACAGAGGCATATATAAAGAAAACGAAGCAGATAAAAGAAACAGAAGCAGACAAATAATAAAGACTGACCCAAATAAACTAGAGACAGACACAAAAAATAGAGGCAACCCATAAAATAGAAACTATTCCAATAATAGAGGCAGACAAAAAAAAAAAAAAAAAAAAAAAAAACTGGTAGATCCAAAAAATAGATGCAGACAAAAAAAAACCGCCATAAAAATAGAGGCAGATATAAAAACATAGAGGCAGATATACAGAAACAGAGGCAGACACATAAACATAGAGACAGACGCAGAAAACATTTGGAAGGAGCAAACTCTAAAAATAGACTCGTACGTCTAAGGTGAGAGCACTATAAATGGTACGTGCTTCATCTTTGAACACCTTAAAGTAATAAAAAAACTCAAGTAATATTCCAATTTCTGTCTAATGTATTCAGAAAACTATGAACACGAAGTTACAATAATATACAGTCAGTGAAGTGCAAACTTGAAATATATATACAAAAAGACGAAAAAAACGTGATACGAGTTGTAACAGCTGGGGCATAAGGCTGTAAGGCAGAGAAGAAGATAAATGAATGTGGATTTCTAAACTTCATGGTTTATATTTTTGATGAGGTCATCATTCAAATACCGTCTCTCACATGATATATCTCAAGTGTTTTATGATCTCCAGCCTTTACCTTCAGTGATCAATCAGCTCTGGTGATCTGAAAACTGTTACACGTTTATGGCGCCTGATACAGGGTGTCCCCATCCCCCAAATCTTCTCCTATTCATCAAATACTACAGACCACAACTGCAAATAAATGTTAATTAAATGCAGAATAAACGAAGAAGTAAAGCAGATAATAAAAATATTAAAATTCATGTACAATGTCAGTTTATCCTTGAACTAAAAAGGAAATCAGTCTTGTTTATCAACAAAATAATCAACGGTTATTGTCAAACTCGCCACATTTAGCAAAATATGTAAATAACGTTTGAGCTTTGTCAATTTTTTGTTTTATTATAATAATATTATGATAATAATAGCCCCTTCAGTCATAACTGACCATGGGAATGCGCCCCTTAGGTGACATCCCTCGATGCTTTTTGCCTTCGTGTCACGAAATTGGACCGTTCAATTTTTCTTCCATTTTTCTGTCCCCCACCCTTCTATTATTACTCATTTTCGCCGCACAGAAGTCCGTACTAGAGTCTTTGTTTCCATTTGTCACACTTCATTTCGTATGTCCAGGCAAGGGTATCGCTCATCCCTTAGAGATTAATTGAATCACTAAACGTGTTAATACCACATTGGTTCCAGGTAGATGAGAGCATGAAGTGTTTTCTTAAGATTGCAAAATCACTTCCGATTCGACTGTTTGGACAGGTGATTATAGATAAACGCAATCTTGGAAGACATTTGGAAGAGTGAGCAGGAAGTGTGATATAAGTCAACGTTGACAACATGTTACGAATATGCAGGCCGCCCTCTTCCTTGTTCAGCCGGGCTTGGGACCGGTTAGGCGGTGTTCGTCCACGAGACATGAAGCATAAAAAACCACATCATAGCTCGTTCTGATTTCTTTGATGGGTTACTTTCTAGTATCATTATAACTAACATACATGAATCATTTGGATAGTGACTGTGTTAATGACATCATCTCTTACATAAATAAATAAAGCTGAAGGCCAGGGCGAAGCAAATAAAACATAAATCCGACTAGAACAATGGCAGATCTAGTATAATCCATGGTTTAAAAAAAAAAACCACCATAATTATAAGATCGCCAGGACTTGTGATTTTGTTTAGAGACGACTTGTGATTATGTTTAGAGACGACTTGTGTTTATGTTTAGAGACGACTTGTGATTATGTTTAGAGACGACTTGTGTTTATGTTTAGAGACGACTTGTGATTATGTTTAGAGACGATCCAGAGCAAAAGGAAAAGTGAGAACCGGTGAAAAGTCTTAAAATCAAAACGTCCAAACTGAAGGAGATGAAGAGAAATTGACAGAAGTAAAAAACAAGAATTAGCAAAACAAGAAAGGTGAAAGCAACAAGAAGAATTACGAGAAATACGAGATTTAAGAAAACGATAAGAAGACAGCAGTACCAAGACAGTCAACATAAATACGAATAATAATGATAAGTCCAAATTTAAGCAAGGGCAGTAATTGTTATGAGTCTCGGATGTACAATAGATTATAATGATTGTCCCACTTGAACAGCTGTTGTCTGGCTGTTAATTTATTAAAAAAATAGATGAGCGTATCGCATTCGAATCTTCAAAGATTCAGAACGCTTTTCACTGTGGCGAGTTCCACGTGAGATGATTTTCTGCTAAGCTATTTTTGAGCGATGAGCGAAAGTTCACGGGGAGTTAGCCCCAGGCTTTTTGGGTGATTAGCTGGGGTGTGCTGGGAGAGTATGTTTTTGGTTTCAGTGTGTACTGGGTGAATGCACTGAGGAGATGTAAAGTGTTTTTCAATGTGTACCAGTGTACATGCATTTATGCTGAGATATATTATGTGTGATTATCCCAGATGAGATGTATTAGTTAAGGAGATGTTTCTTAGGCCTTTGAGTATACAGGCCAGTGTTTAAAGATTATGTACATTTTTGAAGAGTTTGTGTCCTGGGCGTGACTGGAGAAATCAGCCCAGTGTTTTCGAGCGAAGCCTGTACACTGCTTGATGTGTCGTCATATATTGGTGAGGCCTATTATTTATCAGCAGTCTTCTAGATGGATTAAAGACAGTGCTTGATATGTCGACTTATATTGTAAGGCCAAGGTTTGGACCGGCCGTATTATGATTAACTGCAGTACAGCGATTTGGTGGAGCTGTTAGGAAGCTGTTAAACTGCGCTGAGACGTCATATATATTGAAGGCCTACTATTTACTAGTACTGCGATTCCCCAGCAGTCTTATGGATGAATTAAAGAGCGCTGAGACGTCAAATATTACAGACCTATTATTTACTAGTACTGCAATGGTCAGCAGTCGTATGTACATGAATTAAAGAGCGCTGAGACGTCATATATATTTGAGGCCTATAACTATTGGCACTGCGTTTGCCAGTAGTTCTTCTTGATGGATTATTGTTATTATATAATGTGGATCCTTTTCTTGGTATGCTATTATGACCTGTGTAACATGCTGTATTTCGTCTACGTTATCGTGACCGTGTTGTGGTGTAAATAAACTGTTCATTGACTGTCACAAGGCGTTCAACCCTCCATGACTCGTACGTGAGCTATCGTGGCGTGAGTGACTGTTTTCTACACACCCTTCACATATCATACACGGTAACAGCACAGCAGTACACACATGGAAAATTAGCCTATATAGCGTATGCAATGAACAAACATTATGTAAACAGACAGGAATGGAATAACAGTATTTATCAATTGGAACAACATACTTTATCAGTTGGAAGGAATACTAGGAATAAAGCTTTCTTTATCAGTTGGTGGTTTACAGTCAAGTTGGAGTCAATACAGAAGAGGTTACTGCTACTGCAAAGTGGATAAACCGGTAACATTCATGGTGGCCAAGACTGGTTTTATCTTCTGTTCCAGTTCAAGTTGGATCGAACTCACGACATTTATAATAAGTACACGTTCGGATGATTTGCCTGTGTGGCGTGATATTTGATATATGAATAGCAACCTTGGTATTCGACTACTCTATGGTTAGCAATTGTACACTTCATCTGCAACAGTGGATGCAACATCGTTTTGCAACAAATACTGATTGTTACAGTGGCGGCAATCAATAAGCCTAGCGGCAACAGTCGTGGCCAAAACTTACGGACGTGATCCCACGTCATCTGCGTTATGTGACTTTCTTCTATGCTGTGTGGTGCATTTAAGAATCCATCATCATCACCAACTACGTGTGCAATAGTGGTTGTTTTCAAACTTACATGGTGTGATACCTACTATAAAAGACTTGCCCCAAAAACAGACGTTAACATAACTAGGCGGGAACATATCTGATGGAGTGCAGCTTATTAATACTCATCTATATAGAGGACTATAACATATCCACTATTTCCATTGCCAAGATATGCTTCATGATTCAGTTCTGCTTTTGAATTGAAGTTTTCAAGTGAGCTGTGCCAGTATTTTGGTGGCGCAATTACAGAAGTTTACCATTATAGTAAACAAGAGATGTCAAGTACCTTCTTTCAAGTGGATTATCAACGAGATTGACAGACTGTGTACCCCTACAGTTACAGAGGGAATTCAAGCTGATATGCAGTCATTCTACACGTGTGCCTCAAGTAGATGATTGGCAGTAATACAGTTCCTGTTTACCTGTGCGGTTTACGAGCACACATACAGTAACGAAGACAAAGGACCTGAAGTGAGAAGTGTCAAGCTGCGGTGACCTTATGCGGTGAACTGTTTTCCTCAGCAGACTTTGTGATGTTCAGCATTTTGGACGGGCGTATTTCCCTTTATTGAAAGATAAGTGGTTTATGTTGTGGAAACTGTGCCATTTTATCTTGTGTCAACAAGTCTTCCTATATATATTGTGTACTATTTGTTGTAATGAGTATTTCATGTTAAATATTCTATGTTTCATGTAAACTTATGAAGATTATATCCCAGTTTACCCAGGGCTTCATAAGCATTCTTTAGGATTTGGTTAGTAACTGTCAATTATGTGTCAATTCCGGTTTAAGATTACAAACCTTACCGAAGTTTAGGTTACTAGTTGTCTCTTGGGACAAGTAAGTGTGTAGTTGTGACGTACCGTTTCATTGTGGTTCTCATAGTATTTTTCTCTGTTTTTTAGTTTATTGATTAATTTGTTTGTGAGCGTTTTTCTCTATTTCCTATCTTTCAGTTTTTATACACATTTTCGTTTATACACGGTGTTGTTATTGTCTTGCCATTATTCGCGGTTATCGTTTCATGCTTTGAAAATTTTTTGCCTTAGTTAAGCCTTACTGTTCAGTTGACTTCTGCGAACGTTATCGTTTGTTCTGTAGTACCTTGTCTTTGTAATCGTTGTTCTTACTGTCTATATAATATGTTAGTTGTTTGTAACTTATTGTAAGACTTTGATGCATAAGTGTTTAAGGCTATTTCACATAATATTGACATCACTCAAATTGGTATATTTTACAAAGGTTCTATGCACATGAAGTTATGCTACTATGATATAAAGTAATTAACTGATACTTGCAATTATTGGAAAGGATATTTAGCTTGGTGAGCTGAAAAAGGTAATTTTCCGAATATTTAGGGACATAAAACTTGTGGTAATTATAACTGGTGAATATATATATACAGTGGACTTGATTGTAATCACCATGGATGATGAGCTGAATCCAGGCGATATGAAGACTATATTGCAAGATATATTTGAGGAAGTTAGACATTATGAAAGACTGCGAGGCCCACGATTGGAAGGATTTGTGATGGACCGTTTTTTGGTTGAAGTGGCATGGGGCTTAAGGGGTTTTGCTGAGGATACTTTTTATTCCGTTCCTCACTTAATGATGGCTAGGCATTTGGCGGATTTGGTGCATTACCTTCGGGTATTTTTGCACAAGCATACTGATTCTGGACATGATTATATGACAGAGGTGATATACGATATAATTTACAACGACATTCCTAACAATCAGAAACAGGAGTTACGAAATGAGGAGTTAAAAGATATAATTTATAATGACATTCTTCATGAACAGTTGAAAGAGCAGAAGCGTATGAAAGTAATCAAACAAAATGCGTTACAGGAAAGGGAGAAGATTTTAGAAAGTGTTGCTAAAGAGAGCAAATTACAAGCAACAGTAACTAAACTTGAAAGTGATCTATATAAATCAACCTTGGATCTTGAAAGAGGGCAAGAAGAATTAAATTCTGCATTGTGCAGGATTAAATACTTAGAAGCTGAGTTGGAAGATAAGCAAGGCGAAACTATTAATCTCATGCAGAAACTTCAAGAACAGAAAGAGATACATGACAAATTGAGAGTTCAGGCAAAAAAATGTGAAAACTTATGTAAGGAAACACGTTGTGATTTATTGGATGACAATGCGATTTTCGGTCGTCGACTTAGAGAAAAGTATTTGGCATCTCCCGAGAAAGTTAATAAGCTTGGGAATGGCCAGAAGAGTAAGACCGAGGCGCTTCATATGGAGTTAACACAGTTAACAACAAATAGAGAAAAGTGTAGTGGCTATCCAACAGCCTCTTCTGCCCCACATTCATTGATCAACGGATTCAAACGCCTGTTGGCTATTGCTGTTGAAACGGACTACACATTCAAGGAAGCAGAAAGGACCAAGGAGTTCTTAAAGGACCCATTGAAGTTTGCTGCTGTTGCCGATACAGTTGCACCAGCTTCAGCAGCCAATTTAGCACAAAAAGAAGAGAAGAAGAGATTGGAAGAGTTAATCATGGAGAGGGATAAATTAGCTAAGATTGTAGCGAAGGAAAGATGTAGAGTTTTGACATTCAATGACGTAATTAAAAAACAAAGTGAACAGATTTCACTTAAAAATATTGAAATTACGGAATTAAGGGAAATAATGGACGGTTTGGTTGATATAATTTTAGGGAGAAAAATACTGTCTACTATCAATATTGACAAAGTTAGACAGAAAGACGGTTGTCAACACGTCTTAAAAACGTCGAGTCAGCAACAGACACTCGATGCCAATACTAACATCAAACGTGGTGAGCAGAAATCCTTGCGTGGCCGATATAATTTTCATCGTACTAGTGACTATTCTAGTAATATTAATAATTCCTGGCGACAGGCCAACAAGGTTAATTCTACTGTGATACTTGATTCTGTACATCACAGTAAAGACAAGGATAAATTTCATGTCAAAGTTAAAAAAACTAGCCTTGTATCTGAAGTGGGAAAGCCTCATAAAAACATAACAAGGGACAAAACTAGTAGTACTTGTGCCCAAAGTAATACTCAGTATGTTAGCAGCCATAAGGATTTTATTATCCCTATTACTGATTCAGAGGTTAAGCACGCTGCCACAGAAAAGAAGAAAAACAATCTTGACAGGAAAGATTTTAAACATTACCAAGGGAGATCAGCAAATTGTAATCTGTCTTCTCCAAGAAACCAGAAACAGTTTAACAGATCTAAATATTTTGGTTCTGAAGATTTTGAGAAGTATGGTAAAAATGATTACAGGAAAGATTATCAATTTTACGATAATAAGTCTAGAAGTCAACATAAACAATCTGGCAGATATTTTTATCAAAAGAGAAATAATAATGACAACTATGATAACTTTTCTCAACAAAGGCCTAAAGTTATTGATAAACAAGGTAATAATAATAAAAAGGGTGTCTCTAATGAAACTGCTTGTTCTGCTTGTGGTTTTGAGAGAGTATCTCGCTGTTATGAGGGTAGCAAATTTTTTTCAGCATCCAATAGCGACGACCTTGAGCTACGATCATTTTCTGCCCCATAAGCCTCCTGTGGTGTTTACACGTGTCAAGGGAAGGCTTGTTGATCGGGCTGAAACGGCCGCAAGTTACACAAGCCACAGTTTTAGGTAAATGTAACGTTAATTTCCGTTTTACATCGTTAAATCTTACTGTAAATTAAAATAGAATTTTTTTCATTTGTATATTTTTTAGATGGTCGGGCCAGGGACACTTTTCGATTCCATCAGGAGGAACATTCATATACTCAGGCAAAGAGAGAGGAGGTCAGAGCGGCGTCGGCTTCTACCTGTCTAAAAGGACAGCTGCCTCCCTGTTAGGATATAATCCCATAAATGACCGCATTGTCACAATCAGACTGAAAGGGAAAAGAAAGAACATCACAATTATACAAACATATGCGCCAACAGCAGCTGCTGAAGAACAGGAAATTGAAGATTTTTACAATGAACTGCAACACGCATTAGAGAAAGCAAATAAGCAAGATATTAAGATAATAATGGGAGATTTTAATGCCAAAGTTGGAAACGAAAGATTAGAACATGAAAAAAGAGTGAAGGGAAGTTATGGATTGGGTCAGAGAAATGAGAGAGGAGAACGCTTGACAACATTCTGCCTAGAAAACAACCTAGTCATCACAAATACTCTTTTTATGCAACACCCTAGAAGACTATATACATGGACGTCACCGGATGGAAAAAGCAAGAACCAAATAGATTACATCTTAATACAACAAAGGTGGCGATCTTGTATCTCATCCATCAAGACGCTCCCAGGAGCAGACTGTGACTCCGACCATGAACTTCTTGCTGCAAACTTCAAGATCAAATTGAAAAAAGTCGTTAAAAGCGACAAAGTAATACGTTATGACACAAGCGCCATACCAGAAGAGTACAGTGTCGATATTCAGAACAAATTTGACATTCTTATGGCAGTACAGGAGGAAATGACACCAGATGAACTTGCCAATAACATCAGAGATGTTTATATTACAAATGCACAGAGGTTAATTCCTAAAAGAAGTATAAAGAGACGAGAATACATCTCAGACGAAACACTGAAGTTGGTGGTAGAGAGAAGAAAAATGAAGTCCAAAAAAGATACAGAAAATCAGGAGTTGTACAAGGAATACACAAAGCAGATTAAAAAACGAGTCAGACAAGACAAACAACAATAAATAAACGACACCTGCAGGAAAATAGAGGAAATGCGCGAGCAGGGATTGAGTAAGAATATGTTTTCTGAAGTAAGAACATTGAAGAACAGCAACTTTAAATCATCACCTCGAGCAATAAACGACAAGAAAGGCGACACTCTAACAGAACGTAAAGATATTCTGAACAGATGGAAGGAGTACTGTCAAGAAATGTATACGGAAATAAACAAAGCGGCAGATAACAACGTCATGAATGAAGCGGAACGTGAACCAGAACCAACCATAGAGGAAGTCCGGAACGCAATCAAAAACTTAAAAAGTGGGAAATCTCCTGGTTGTGATGAAATAACAGCTGAAATGATACAGGCAGGAGGAGAAGGCAGCGCTCGTATATACCATGCATTATGCTGCAAGATCTGGCAAAGCGGAATTTGGCCCAAGGAATGTAAAAGATCAATTTACATACCCTTGCCAAAAAAGGGCAACCTGAAACTGTGCACAAACTACAGAACTATAGCTCTTATAAGCCATGCCAGCAAAATACTATTACAAATCATAATGAAAAGGATGCAACAAAAGCTAGAAACAGAAATAAACGAAGTACAGGCGGGTTTTCGACCAGGTAGAGGCACTAGAGATCATATATTCAACATGAGGATCATCATAGAGAAGTGTAGAGAATTCAACGTTGACCTACATACTTGTTTCATTGATTACACCAAAGCTTTCGATTGTGTACAACATCAGCAGTTATGGGCTATTATGAAAAATATGGGATTTCCAAACCACCTTATACAACTCATCGCACTGCTGTACCAAGAACAACAGGCAGCCGTAAGAATAGAGGGGGAAACATCAGAATGGTTTGAAGTACAGAAAGGAGTAAGACAAGGCTGTACCCTTTCCCCTTACCTGTTTAACATTTATGCCGAGAATATCATGAGAAATGTAAGAGATGACCAAGAACACACAGAGTTTGACTCATTTAACATCGGCGGGTACCAGATCCCGGAAATCAGATATGCTGACGACACAGTCCTCCTATCGACCAACCCAGAAGGACTTGAACAATTACTTCTGTCCACCAAAAAACACAGCGAGGCCCAGAATCTATACCTAAACACCAAGAAGACCAAAGTATTGACAACAGACAAAGTAAAGACCAAACCAGAAATTGAAATTGATAACGAAGAACTGGAAAGTGTTAATGAATTCGAATACTTAGGATCAATCATCAACAGCTCTGGCGACTGTGCAGTAGAAATTAAAAGAAGACTTGCAATTGCTTCACATAAACTAATACAGATGAAAAACCTATGGCAAGGCACAAGCAAAGAAACAAAGTTACAACTGATCAGAGCATGTATATTCCCAGTAGCAACATACGGCTGCGAGACTTGGACACTCAATAAAACAGTTGCAAAAAAGATTACATCATTCGAAATGAAATGCTACAGAAGGATGTTGAGAATACCCTGGACAGAAAAAAAGACCAACAGAGAAGTACTGCACTCACTAAACGTACAGGAACATTGGCTCCTAAATACCATCGCAATAAGGAAGAAGCTGAAATTTTTCGGTCATATAAAAAGACATAATAGCCTGGACAAAACAGTGATGGAAGGCATGGTCCCTGGAAAAAGGGGAAGGGGTCGACCTAGACGACGGTGGACCCAGGACATCACAGAGAGTCTGAACTTGTCTTTGGCTGATGCAGGTCGACTTGCCCAGAATCGTGATGCGTTCAGAGCAGCTGTAATGGAGACAACGTTCTGGAAAGAATACGTCACATGATGATGATATTTTCACAGCGACGGCTTTGCAATAGAAGTCTATGTTCCGGTGTTACATTAACAGAGAGAGTAAGGTATGCCACCTTGTATCCATGTGGAACCAAGTGAAACCGGATAGCAAGTTGACTCTGAATTGTATGCGGTTATCTTGCCAAGTTTATGAGACTATTCAACACGGCTAGAATTATTGCCTGTTCAACATTGTTTAAGATATAGATATTATTGTATCGTATAAATATAGGATATTATATAGAAATGTATTAAGATACCACATAATTTCTATTAGATAATGCGTAATCTCATTGTTTTATGCACTGTTTATGCACATATTTATTTTATGTACGACGATGTTTTGATGATGCAACTATTAATTTCATATTATTCTTACACTATTGTGTTATGACGAATATTGTGTGTATTATTATCGCAGTAAGGTGTAAGATATTATTTGTGAGTGACTTGTCTCTGTAACTTTTTGATGAAATCAGTGGACTATAGTATTTACGCACGCTAGTCAGAAGACTATGCTCGTTTAGTCAATTCATGGTTGACATTTATGCTCTGTTGTGAGCTTAGCGCTACTAGAGCTGATACATCAAACATTGATGTCTTTTTGCAGCGATGATTATTAGGACTGTTTTATATGCAGGATGAGTTTGTCAGCCCAATGCACAACCTCATTAGCTAGGTATGGTGCAGAAGTCATCTTTAGAGAGTCTCTGTACTCACTAAATTTAGATTTTTTTTTTGTGTTTTGATGTCATGTTCATTTATGTATTAGCATTCTAAGACATTATGTAGTAACCATTATATTGTGAAAAATAATTTCGGAAACATAGTTTGATTATATCAGAGTTAATTTTGTATTGCAAGTTGAGAACATATTCTGAAACATTGGTTTCTGAGGTTTTTCGAAACAATAACACCTGTGAGCTTAAAATAATGTGATTTTTTTTTGTTCTTGCAATTTAGACATGTATCATTTTCCCAGCAGATTATTTTGATTTTGTGTATGCTTAAGTATAACAATTTTGTATATCACACATTTTTGCTAAGCTAATTACATTGTTGGTATATTAATGTAAGGTAAAGCAAAAAAATAATTTAAAATACCATTTTTATTTAACTTAGCATCATGAAATATTTTTGTTTTTTACTTTTTGGAAAATGTTTTCTAAGATTGTAAAATTTTTTCGGTACCCTGCGCTTAACTGTGCGCTAGAGGGGGTAATGATGTGTTTTTTTTTTAATTACTTAACGCTTGATGATGCGTTAGTTCGAGTTTATTTATAACGTTATTATTTTTTGTGTATGATGTCTGATGGTTGATGGTTACTTATGAATAAGTTGTATAACGGGGTTAAGGTTAGATTTTGCTTCGGTTATCTACAGCTTTCTTTTGTGGTTGTTAGATATACACGTACATTGTCTTTGTGTCCTATACTTTTTGTCATCATTATATGTATTTATATAATACGTTTTTGATCAAATGGTTATTGCGATGTATTAATCCATCGTTCTCTGCAGACATATCTATGTTTTTCTTTTGTCTGTCCTGATTATTCTTCATTTTAGTCCATTTCTTCTACTGACTTTTCGGTAGCGGTTCATATGTGGATTATACTTTCATGTTGCATTTATATGTCACTTAATACTATTTGTATTCTTATTCATCCTACTATACTGATACTTGAATCATGTATATTGTTAGGTTAATTCTATACTGTATGGACTTAACTTTGTTGAAAGCAGATTATTTTGGTAGACTTAGCTGATTATTTTGTATGCTTTGTTTTCTGCTTTACTCATAATGCTGATATTTTTTGGATGATATATAGTATTTGGACTTAACAGGTTGATTAATTTTCGGATTAGAGGTTTATCACCCACTTAATTTTTTGGCGGAGTAATGTTTTCAAAAAAAATGATGTTATCATTTTTTTTCCCCGGAGGGTGGTGTAAACTGATAAGTCCAAATTTAAGCAAGGGCAGTAATTGTTATGAGTCTCGGATGTACAATAGATTATAATGATTGTCCCACTTGAACAGCTGTTGTCTGGCTGTTAATTTATTAAAAAAATAGATGAGCGTATCGCATTCGAATCTTCAAGATTCAGAACGCTTTTCACTGTGGCGAGTTCCACGTGAGATGATTTTCTGCTAAGCTATTTTTGAGCGATGAGCGAAAGTTCACGGGGAGTTAGCCCCAGGCTTTTTGGGTGATTAGCTGGGGTGTGCTGGGAGAGTATGTTTTTGGTTTCAGTGTGTACTGGGTGAATGCACTGAGGAGATGTAAAGTGTTTTTCAATGTGTACCAGTGTACATGCATTTATGCTGAGATATATTATGTGTGATTATCCCAGATGAGATGTATTAGTTAAGGAGATGTTTCTTAGGCCTTTGAGTATACAGGCCAGTGTTTAAAGATTATGTACATTTTTGAAGAGTGTGTGTCCTGGGCGTGACTGGAGAAATCAGCCCAGTGTTTTCGAGGGAAGCCTGTACACTGCTTGATGTGTCGTCATATATTGGTGAGGCCTATTATTTATCAGCAGTCTTCTAGATGGATTAAAGACAGTGCTTGATATGTCGACTTATATTGTGAGGCCAAGGTTTGGACCGGCCGTATTATGATTAACTGCAGTACAGCGATTTGGTGGAGCTGTTAGGAAGCTGTTAAACTGCGCTGAGACGTCATATATATTGAAGGCCTATTATTTACTAGTACTGCGATTCCCCAGCAGTCTTATGGATGAATTAAAGAGCGCTGAGACGTCAAATATTACAGACCTATTATTTACTAGTACTGCAATGGTCAGCAGTCGTATGTACATGAATTAAAGAGCGCTGAGACGTCATATATATTTTAGGCCTATAACTATTGGCACTGCGTTTGCCAGTAGTTCTTCTTGATGGATTATTGTTATTATATAATGTGGATCCTTTTCTTGGTATGCTATTATGACCTGTGTAACATGCTGTATTTCGTCTACGTTATCGTGACCGTGTTGTGGTGTAAATAAACTGTTCATTGACTGTCACAAGGCGTTCAACCCTCCATGACTCGTACGTGAGCTATCGTGGCGTGAGTGAGTGTTTTCTACACACCCTTCACATATCATACACGGTAACAGCACAGCAGTACACACATGGAAAATTAGCCTATATAGCGTATGCAATGAACAAACATTATGTAAACAGACAGGAATGGAATAACAGTATTTATCAATTGGAACAACATACTTTATCAGTTGGAAGGAATACTAGGAATAAAGCTTTCTTTATCAGTTGGTGGTTTACAGTCAAGTTGGAGTCAATACAGAAGAGGTTACTGCTACTGCAAAGTGGATAAACCGGTAACATTCATGGTGGCCAAGACTGGTTTTATCTTCTGTTCCAGTTCAAGTTGGATCGAACTCACGACATTTATAATAAGTACACGTTCGGATGATTTGCCTGTGTGGCGTGATATTTGATATATGAATAGCAACCTTGGTATTCGACTACTCTATGGTTAGCAATTGTACACTTCATCTGCAACAGTGGATGCAACATCGTTTTGCAACAAATACTGATTGTTACAGTGGCGGCAATCAATAAGTCTAGCGGCAACAGTCGTGGCCAAAACTTACGGACGTGATCCCACGTCATCTGCGTTATGTGACTTTCTTCTATGCTGTGTGGTGCATTTAAGAATCCATCATCATCACCAACTACGTGTGCAATAGTGGTTGTTTTCAAACTTACATGGTGTGATACCTACTATAAAAGACTTGCCCCAAAAACAGACGTTAACATAACTAGGCGGGAACATATCTGATGGAGTGCAGCTTATTAATACTCATCTATATAGAGGACTATAACATATCCACTATTTCCATTGCCAAGATATGCTTCATGATTCAGTTCTGCTTTTGAATTGAAGTTTTCAAGTGAGCTGTGCCAGTATTTTGGTGGCGCAATTACAGAAGTTTACCATCATAGTAAACAAGAGATGTCAAGTACCTTCTTTCAAGTGGATTATCAACGAGATTGACAGACTGTGTACCCCTACAGTTACAGAGGGAATTCAAGCTGATATGCAGTCATTCTACACGTGTGCCTCAAGTAGATGATTGGCAGTAATACAGTTCCTGTTTACCTGTGCGGTTTACGAGCACACATACAGTAGCGAAGACAAAGGACCTGAAGTGAGAAGTGTCAAGCTGCGGTGACCTTATGCGGTGAACTGTTTTCCTCAGCAGACTTTGTGATGTTCAGCATTTTGGACGGGCGTATTTCCCTTTATTGAAAGATAAGTGGTTTATGTTGTGGAAACTGTGCCATTTTATCTTGTGTCAACAAGTCTTCCTATATATATTGTGTACTATTTGTTGTAATGAGTATTTCATGTTAAATATTCTATGTTTCATGTAAACTTATGAAGATTATATCCCAGTTTACCCAGGGCTTCATAAGCATTCTTTAGGATTTGGTTAGTAACTGTCAATTATGTGTCAATTCCGGTTTAAGATTACAAACCTTACCGAAGTTTAGGTTACTAGTTGTCTCTTGGGACAAGTAAGTGTGTAGTTGTGACGTACCGTTTCATTGTGGTTCTCATAGTATTTTTCTCTGTTTTTTAGTTTATTGATTAATTTGTTTGTGAGCGTTTTTCTCTATTTCCTATCTTTCAGTTTTTATACACATTTTCGTTTATACACGGTGTTGTTATTGTCTTGCCATTATTCGCGGTTATCGTTTCATGCTTTGAAAATTTTTTGCCTTAGTTAAGCCTTACTGTTCAGTTGACTTCTGCGAACGTTATCGTTTGTTCTGTAGTACCTTGTCTTTGTAATCGTTGTTCTTACTGTCTATATAATATGTTAGTTGTTTGTAACTTATTGTAAGACTTTGATGCATAAGTGTTTAAGGCTATTTCACATAATATTGACATCACTCAAATTGGTATATTTTACAAAGGTTCTATGCACATGAAATTATGCTACTATGATATAAAGTAATTAACTGATACTTGCAATTATTGGAAAGGATATTTAGCTTGGTGAGCTGAAAAAGGTAATTTTCCGAATATTTAGGGACATAAAACTTGTGGTAATTATAACTGGTGAATATATATATACAGTGGGCTTGATTGTAATCACCATGGATGATGAGCTGAATCCAGGCGATATGAAGACTATATTGCAAGATATATTTGAGGAAGTTAGACATTATGAAAGATTGCGAGGCCCACGATAGGAAGGATTTGTGATGGACCGTTTTTTGGTTGAAGTGGCATGGGGCCTAAGGGGTTTTGCTGAGGATACTTTTTATTCCGTTCCTCACTTAATGATGGCTAGGCATTTGGCGGATTTGGTGCATTACCTTCGGGTATTTTTGCACAAGCATACTGATTCTGGACATGATTATATGACAGAGGTGATATACGATATAATTTACAACGACATTCCTAACAATCAGAAACAGGAGTTACGAAATGAGGAGTTAAAAGATATAATTTATAATGACATTCTTCATGAACAGTTGGAAGAGCAGAAGCGTATGAAAGTAATCAAACAAAATGCGTTACAGGAAAGGGAGAAGATTTTAGAAAGTGTTGCTAAAGAGAGCAAATTACAAGCAACAGTAACTAAACTTGAAAGTGATCTATATAAATCAACCTTGGATCTTGAAAGAGGGCAAGAAGAATTAAATTCTGCATTGTGCAGGATTAAATACTTAGAAGCTGAGTTGGAAGATAAGCAAGGCGAAACTATTAATCTCATGCAGAAACTTCAAGAACAGAAAGAGATACATGACAAATTGAGAGTTCAGGCAAAAAAAATGTGAAAACTTATGTAAGGAAACACGTTGTGATTTATTGGATGACAATGCGATTTTCGGTCGTCGACTTAGAGAAAAGTATTTGGCATCTCCCGAGAAAGTTAATAAGCTTGGGAATGGCCAGAAGAGTAAGACCGAGGCGCTTCATATGGAGTTAACACAGTTAACAACAAATAGAGAAAAGTGTAGTGGCCATCCAACAGCCTCTTCTGCCCCACATTCATTGATCAACGGGTTCAAACGCCTGTTGGCTATTGCTGTTGAAACGGACTACACATTCAAGGAAGCAGAAAGGACCAAGGAGTTCTTAAAGGACCCATTGAAGTTTGCTGCTGTTGCCGATACAGTTGCACCAGCTTCAGCAGCCAATTTAGCACAAAAAGAAGAGAAGAAGAGATTGGAAGAGTTAATCATGGAGAGGGATAAATTAGCTAAGATTGTAGCGAAGGAAAGATGTAGAGTTTTGACATTCAATGACGTAATTAAAAAACAAAGTGAACAGATTTCACTTAAAAATATTGAAATTACGGAATTAAGGGAAATAATGGACGGTTTGGTTGATATAATTTTAGGGAGAAAAATACTGTCTACTATCAATATTGACAAAGTTAGACAGAAAGACGGTTGTCAACACGTCTTAAAAACGTCGAGTCAGCAACAGACACTCGATGCCAATACTAACATCAAACGTGGTGAGCAGAAATCCTTGCGTGGCCGATATAATTTTCATCGTACTAGTGACTATTCTAGTAATATTAATAATTCCTGGCGACAGGCCAACAAGGTTAATTCTACTGTGATACTTGATTCTGTACATCACAGTAAAGACAAGGATAAATTTCATGTCAAAGTTAAAAAAACTAGCCTTGTATCTGAAGTGGGAAAGCCTCATAAAAACATAACAAGGGACAAAACTAGTAGTACTTGTGCCCAAAGTAATACTCAGTATGTTAGCAGCCATAAGGATTTTATTATCCCTATTACTGATTCAGAGGTTAAGCACGCTGCCACAGAAAAGAAGAAAAACAATCTTGACAGGAAAGATTTTAAACATTACCAAGGGAGATCAGCAAATTGTAATCTGTCTTCTCCAAGAAACCAGAAACAGTTTAACAGATCTAAATATTTTGGTTCTGAAGATTTTGAGAAGTATGGTAAAAATGATTACAGGAAAGATTATCAATTTTACGATAATAAGTCTAGAAGTCAACATAAACAATCTGGCAGATATTTTTATCAAAAGAGAAATAATAATGACAACTATGATAACTTTTCTCAACAAAGGCCTAAAGTTATTGATAAACAAGGTAATAATAATAAAAAGGGTGTCTCTAATGAAACTGCTTGTTCTGCTTGTGGTTTTGAGAGAGTATCTCGCTGTTATGAGGGTAGCAAATTTTTTTCAGCATCCAATAACGACGACCTTGAGCTACGATCATTTTCTGCCCCATAAGCCTCCTGTGGTGTTTACACGTGTCAAGGGAAGGCTTGTTGATCGGGTTGAAAGGGCCGCAAGTTACACAAGCCACAGTTTTAGGTAAATGTAACGTTAATTTCCGTTTTACATCGTTAAATCTTACTGTAAATTAAAATAGAATTTTTTTCATTTGTATATTTTTTAGATGGTCGGGCCAGGGACACTTTTCGATTCCATCAGGAGGAACATTCATATACTCAGGCAAAGAGAGAGGAGGTCAGAGCGGCGTCGGCTTCTACCTGTCTAAAAGGACAGCTGCCTCCCTGTTAGGATATAATCCCATAAATGACCGCATTGTCACAATCAGACTGAAAGGGAAAAGAAAGAACATCACAATTATACAAACATATGCGCCAACAGCAGCTGCTGAAGAACAGGAAATTGAAGATTTTTACAATGAACTGCAACACGCATTAGAGAAAGTAAATAAGCAAGATATTAAGATAATAATGGGAGATTTTAATGCCAAAGTTGGAAACGAAAGATTAGAACATGAAAAAAGAGTGAAGGGAAGTTATGGATTGGGTCAGAGAAATGAGAGAGGAGAACGCTTGACAACATTCTGCCTAGAAAACAACCTAGTCATCACAGATACTCTTTTTATGCAACACCCTAGAAGACTATATACATGGACGTCACCGGACGGAAAAAGCAAGAACCAAATAGATTACATCTTAATACAACAAAGGTGGCGATCTTGTATCTCATCCATCAAGACGCTCCCAGGAGCAGACTGTGACTCCGACCATGAACTTCTTGCTGCAAACTTCAAGATCAAATTGAAAAAAGTCGTTAAAAGCGACAAAGTAATACGTTATGACACAAGCGCCATACCAGAAGAGTACTGTGTCGATATTCAGAACAAATTTGACATTCTTATGGCAGTACAGGAGGAAATGACACAAGATGAACTTGCCAATAACATCAGAGATGTTTATATTACAAATGCACAGAGGTTAATTCCTAAAAGAAGTATAAAGAGACGAGAATACATCTCAGACGAAACACTGAAGTTGGTGGTAGAGAGAAGAAAAATGAAGTCCAAAAAAGATACAGAAAATCAGGAGTTGTACAAGGAATACACAAAGCAGATTAAAAAACGAGTCAGACAAGACAAACAACAATACATAAACGACACCTGCAGGAAAATAGAGGAAATGCGCGAGCAGGGATTGAGTAAGAATATGTTTTCTGAAGTAAGAACATTGAAGAACAGCAACTTTAAATCATCACCTCGAGCAATAAACGACAAGAAAGGCGACACTCTAACAGAACGTAAAGATATTCTGAACAGATGGAAGGAGTACTGTCAAGAAATGTATACGGAAATAAACAAAGCGGCAGATAACAACGTCATGAATGAAGCGGAACGTGAACCAGAACCAACCATAGAGGAAGTCCGGAACGCAATCAAAAACTTAAAAAGTGGGAAATCTCCTGGTTGTGATGAAATAACAGCTGAAATGATACAGGCAGGAGGAGAACGCAGCGCTCGTATATACCATGCATTATGCTGCAAGATCTGGCAAAGCGGAATTTGGCCCAAGGAATGTAAAAGATCAATTTACATACCCTTGCCAAAAAAGGGCAACCTGAAACTGTGCACAAACTACAGAACTATAGCTCTTATAAGCCATGCCAGCAAAATACTATTACAAATCATAATGAAAAGGATGCAACAAAAGCTAGAAACAGAAATAAACGAAGTACAGGCGGGTTTTCGACCAGGTAGAGGCACTAGAGATCATATATTCAACATGAGGATCATCATAGAGAAGTGTAGAGAATTCAACGTTGACCTACATACTTGTTTCATTGATTACACCAAAGCTTTCGATTGTGTACAACATCAGCAGTTATGGGCTATTATGAAAAATATGGGATTTCCAAACCACCTTATACAACTCATCGCACTGCTGTACCAAGAACAACAGGCAGCCGTAAGAATAGAGGGGGAAACATCAGAATGGTTTGAAGTACAGAAAGGAGTAAGACAAGGCTGTACCCTTTCCCCTTACCTGTTTAACATTTATGCCGAGAATATCATGAGAAATGTAAGAGATGACCAAGAACACACAGAGTTTGACTCATTTAACATCGGCGGGTACCAGATCCCGGAAATCAGATATGCTGACGACACAGTCCTCCTATCGACCAACCCAGAAGGACTTGAACAATTACTTCTGTCCACCAAAAAACACAGCGAGGCCCAGAATCTATACCTAAACACCAAGAAGACCAAAGTATTGACAACAGACAAAGTAAAGACCAAACCAGAAATTGAAATTGATAACGAAGAACTGGAAAGTGTTAATGAATTCGAATACTTAGGATCAATCATCAACAGCTCTGGCGACTGTGCAGTAGAAATTAAAAGAAGACTTGCAATTGCTTCACATAAACTAATACAGATGAAAAACCTATCGCAAGGCACAAGCAAAGAAACAAAGTTACCACTGATCAGAGCATGTATATTCCCAGTGGCAACATACGGTTGCGAGACTTACACACTCAATAAAACAGTTGCAAAAAAGATTACATCATTCGAAATGAAATGCTACAGAAGGATGTTGAGAATACCCTGGACAGAAAAAAAGACCAACAGAGAAGTACTGCACTCACTAAACGTACAGGAACATTGGCTCCTAAATACCATCGCAATAAGGAAGCTGAAATTTTTCGGTCATATAAAAAGACATAATAGCCTGGACAAAACAGTGATGGAAGGCATGGTCCCTGGAAAAAGGGGAAGGGGTCGACCTAGACGACGGTGGACCCAGGACATCACAGAGAGTCTGAACTTGTCTTTGGCTGATGCAGGTCGACTTGCCCAGAATCGTGATGCGTTCAGAGCAGCTGTAATGGAGACAACGTTCTGGAAAGAATACGTCACATGATGATGATATTTTCACAGCGACGGCTTTGCAATAGAAGTCTATGTTCCGGTGTTACATTAACAGAGAGAGTAAGGTATGCCACCTTGTATCCATGTGGAACCAAGTGAAACCGGATAGCAAGTTGACTCTGAATTGTATGCGGTTATCTTGCCAAGTTTATGAGACTATTCAACACGGCTAGAATTATTGCCTGTTCAACATTGTTTAAGATATAGATATTATTGTATCGTATAAATATAGGATATTATATAGAAATGTATTAAGATACCATATAATTTCTATTAGATAATGCTTAATCTCATTGTTTTATGCACTGTTTATGCACATATTTATTTTATGTACGACGATGTTTTGATGATGCAACTATTAATTTCATATTATTCTTACACTATTGTGTTATGACGAATATTGTGTGTATTATTATCGCAGTAAGGTGTAAGATATTATTTGTGAGTGACTTGTCTCTGTAACTTTTTGATGAAATCAGTGGACTATAGTATTTACGCACGCTAGTCAGAAGACTATGCTCGTTTAGTCAATTCATGGTTGACATTTATGCTCTGTTGTGAGCTTAGCGCTACTAGAGCTGATACATCAAACATTGATGTCTTTTTGCAGCGATGATTATTAGGACTGTTTTATATGCAGGATGAGTTTGTCAGCCCAATGCACAACCTCATTAGCTAGGTATGGTGCAGAAGTCATCTTTAGAGAGTCTCTGTACTCACTAAATTTAGATTTTTTTTTTTGTGTTTTGATGTCATGTTCATTTATGTATTAGCATTCTAAGACATTATGTAGTAACCATTATGTTGTGAAAAATAATTTCGGAAACATAGTTTGATTATATCAGAGTTAATTTTGTATTGCAAGTTGAGAACATATTCTGAAACATTGGTTTCTGAGGTTTTTCGAAACAATAACACCTGTGAGCTTAAAATAATGTGATTTTTTTTGTTCTTGCAATTTAGACATGTATCATTTTCCCAGCAGATTATTTTGATTTTGTGTATGCTTAAGTATAACAATTTTGTATATCACACATTTTTGCTAAGCTAATTACATTGTTGGTATATTAATGTAAGGTAAAGCAAAAAAATAATTTAAAATACCATTTTTATTTAACTTAGCATCATGAAATATATTTGTTTTTTACTTTTTGGAAAATGTTTTCTAAGATTGTAAAATTTTTTCGGTACCCTGCGCTTAACTGTGCGCTAGAGGGGGTAATGATGTGTTTTTTTTTTAATTACTTAACGCTTGATGATGCGTTAGTTCGAGTTTATTTATAACGTTATTATTTTTTGTGTATGATGTCTGATGGTTGATGGTTACTTATGAATAAGTTGTATAACGGGGTTAAGGTTAGATTTTGCTTCGGTTATCTACAGCTTTCTTTTGTGGTTGTTAGATATACACGTACATTGTCTTTGTGTCCTATACTTTTTGTCATCATTATATGTATTTATATAATACGTTTTTGATCAAATGGTTATTGCGATGTATTAATCCATCGTTCTCTGCAGACATATCTATGTTTTTCTTTTGTCTGTCCTGATTATTCTTCATTTTAGTCCATTTCTTCTACTGACTTTTCGGTAGCGGTTCATATGTGGATTATACTTTCATGTTGCATTTATATGTCACTTGATACTATTTGCATTCTTATTCATCCTACTATACTGATACTTGAATCATGTATATTGTTAGGTTAATTCTATAATGTATGGACTTAACTTTGTTGAAAGCAGATTATTTTGGTAGACTTAGCTGATTATTTTGTATGCTTTGTTTTCTGCTTTACTCATAATGCTGATATTTTTTGGATGATATATAGTATTTGGACTTAACAGGTTGATTAATTTTCGGATTAGAGGTTTATCACCCACTTAATTTTTTGGCGGAGTAATGTTTTCAAAAAAAATGATGTTATCATTTTTTTTCCCCGGAGGGTGGTGTAAACTGATAAGTCCAAATTTAAGCAAGGGCAGTAATTGTTATGAGTCTCGGGTGTACAATAGATTATAATGATTGTCCCACTTGAACAGCTGTTGTCTGGCTGTTAATTTATTAAAAAAATAGATGAGCGTATCGCATTCGAATCTTCAAGATTCAGAACGCTTTTCACTGTGGCGAGTTCCACGTGAGATGATTTTCTGCTAAGCTATTTTTGAGCGATGAGCGAAAGTTCACGGGGAGTTAGCCCCAGGCTTTTTGGGTGATTAGCTGGGGTGTGCTGGGAGAGTATGTTTTTGGTGTCAGTGTGTACTGGGTGAATGCACTGAGGAGATGTAAAGTGTTTTTCAATGTGTACCAGTGTACATGCATTTATGCTGAGATATATTATGTGTGATTATCCCAGATGAGATGTATTAGTTAAGGAGATGTTTCTTAGGCCTTTGAGTATACAGGCCAGTGTTTAAAGATTATGTACATTTTTGAAGAGTTTGTGTCCTGGGCGTGACTGGAGAAATCAGCCCAGTGTTTTCGAGGGAAGCCTGTACACTGCTTGATGTGTCGTCATATATTGGTGAGGCCTATTATTTATCAGCAGTCTTCTAGATGGATTAAAGACAGTGCTTGATATGTCGACTTATATTGTGAGGCCAAGGTTTGGACCGGCCGTATTATGATTAACTGCAGTACAGCGATTTGGTGGAGCTGTTAGGAAGCTGTTAAACTGCGCTGAGACGTCATATATATTGAAGGCCTATTATTTACTAGTACTGCGATTCCCCAGCAGTCTTATGGATGAATTAAAGAGCGCTGAGACGTCAAATATTACAGACCTATTATTTACTAGTACTGCAATGGTCAGCAGTCGTATGTACATGAATTAAAGAGCGCTGAGACGTCATATATATTTGAGGCCTATAACTATTGGCACTGCGTTTGCCAGTAGTTCTTCTTGATGGATTATTGTTATTATATAATGTGGATCCTTTTCTTGGTATGCTATTATGACCTGTGTAACATGCTGTATTTCGTCTACGTTATCGTGACCGTGTTGTGGTGTAAATAAACTGTTCATTGACTGTCACAAGGCGTTCAACCCTCCATGACTCGTACGTGAGCTATCGTGGCGTGAGTGACTGTTTTCTACACACCCTTCACATATCATACACGGTAACAGCACAGCAGTACACACATGGAAAATTAGCCTATATAGCGTATGCAATGAACAAACATTATGTAAACAGACAGGAATGGAATAACAGTATTTATCAATTGGAACAACATACTTCATCAGTTGGAAGGAATACTAGGAATAAAGCTTTCTTTATCAGTTGGTGGTTTACAGTCAAGTTGGAGTCAATACAGAAGAGGTTACTGCTACTGCAAAGTGGATAAAGCGGTAACAAATAACAAGCAGGATAATGCGGCCATCGAGAAGAGCAATAGAAAATAGAAAATGAAAAAGATAGTGCATGCACAGAGTAATAAAAAACGCAAGAATAAAGGTGAGTCTAGCAGCAATAACGGGAAGAAAAAAGGGATTCACGACAACCTATAGGTTATCTTTCGTTTCTTCTGCCTTGGACATTTTTGGAAAGTCGCTGTGATCGTGTCCGTAAATATTTTCATTGTTTTTTTAATGTCCTGTCTACGTATATCATTTTCTCACTTCTTGTTTCAATATTATGTCCTGTCCACTTCTATCATTTCTTCACCTCTTGTTTCACTGGTATGTCCATGTCACGGGATTGACTACCCTGGCTTTGCAGTAGTGGTCCACTTTTGGTCACAACACAATCGTATCTAAACGTAGGTCGTCCAAGGTATCTATCTTCGTGCAAGATTACTCTTGGCAAAGATGTAGATAGAAGATGAATGGCGCTTCTAACGTAGGGGAGCGTTCACAAGATATTCCCAAAAGTCAAGAACAAACGCTGCTTAAGGGCTGAACGAACGAACTTTATTTTGCTGAGCTAATTTGTTAACGTTTTATCTGTTCCATCGCCTTTTGCGAAGGGGTTATGCAATGATTTTGGCCCGTCAAGCCCCCAGTTGGAGTAATCCAACGAAAGCCCTCTTATAAATGATGGCTCTATATTTATATATATACAGTACTTTGCAAAAAAAATGGCAGTCATATTGCTCAGCTAAATAAGCTGAAATCTAATTAAATATGCATGTTCTGCCCCAAATTTGCACTCCACTTAAGTGAGCAAACACTACCAAAAGTAAAAAAAAAAATTAGCGTAGAGTAACGTCCCTTGATATAAGAGCAGACGACAATTTCTAATGCTAGTGGCAGAAAATGGATACAAAGCCAAAGTGTATGTTAATTTCACAGCTTTGGAATGAAGGAAATCAAACATGTTCCAACATTTCTAAAACCTTGAACATTCCTGAGCTGACTGTCTACAGAGTTGTGAGTAAATTAAAAGCAGGTAATGTAATCGAGCGAAAAGAAGGTAGTGGGAGGCCAAGAATTTTGGTCACAAAGGACCATCGGTGTCTCGCCCAAATCGTTCGGGCTGGGCCAATGAAGAGTATAGAAAACATACGGCAGGGCATGATCGACTTGGGAAGCCCAGAGGTATCTAATGCTATTGTCAACCGGGAGCTACACAGGATGAATTACACAAAAAAGCGGGTAATTTCGTCACCATTGCTCACAGAGACTCACAAACAGATGCGCTTGAACTGGTGCCACGAACACCAAAATTTGTCATGGGACAATGTGATTTTTTCAGATGAATGTTCTCAATGGTCTTATCCTGCTCAAATAAATATTTGGACGAAAGGCTCTGTAACGCCTGTGTACCAGCGACCGAAACATACCTAGAAATTCCATCTTTGGGGAGGGGTGTCAGCAAGAGGTGCCTCCCCACTGTGTGTTTTCACAGGAATTCTCACGAAAGAAAGGTACATCGACATACTAGAGGGACACCTTCTGCCATTTATGCAGGTCATGTACCCCGATGGGTGCACATTTCAACATGACAATGACCCAAATCATACAGCTCATACCCCCAAAGCATGGCTGCAAGAGAAGAATGTGATAGTGCTGAAGTGGCCCAGCAACAGTCTCGATCAAAACCCAATTGAAAACGTTTGGGCACTACTCAAGTATCATTTAAAAAAGAGTGGACTCAGAGACGTTGAACAATTGAAGAAGGTAGCTGAAAAATACTGGGACAGTCTGACTCTCAATTACCTACAAACATTTGTGGGAAGTATGCCTCTCCGCATCCAGGCTTGCCTTGCTGGAGAAGGCAACACTATATTGTACTGAAACCACTGTTAATAGATAGGGGAGATACCAATCTTCCTCTGGACATACAGTTTTTATTATTATTTGCTTCTACGAGTGTGCTGCGTTGCGAAAATATGACTGCCATTTTTTTTGCAAAGTACTGTATATGTATTTATCAAGAAAAACTGGCTCATACGTTTGCTTTTGTACATATAAACTGAATCAACTATTATTGTGGTGTTTTAAAAATAAAATACAACAAATTTAATAGTCAATTAGTCTGTAACATGGGAAGATAAATATGGAAAATTGAAATTAAAGTTTCCTCACTGAGGTTTAGAATGAGCTTTAGAATGTCTTTGATTTTTGCTGCAGCCTGTTACACAAAACTTAGCTCCAGATGAGTCCTGCAGCTGTGGTTTCCGTTACTTCTCCACTCAATTTGTCCACTGTAGGCGGTTGATGGTGATACTCTTCTCTCACACTAGTGGCGTAGGAACGTCAGTACAGTCATGACAACGTCAGACCGCATATACGTCCGTGGTCACATAAGGTTATAATAGAGTTCAGAAATTCAGAAATCCCGATCGGAGAACATGACGATGCGAAAGTAGCGAAAGCAACAGCTTCCCGCACGCAACACGTGTATCTCATGTCTCTTGTATACAGTACAAAGCGATTGCGATGCCAGGAGTATAATGGTACAGTACATATATAACCTATAATACAGTACATACATAACCTATAATACAGTACATATATAACCTATAATACAGTACATATATAACCTATAACACAGTACATATATAACCTATAATACAGTACATATATAACCTATAACACAGTACATATATAACCTATAATACAGTACATATATAACCTATAATACAGTACATATATAACCTATAATACAGTACATATATAACCTATAACACAGTACATATATAACCTATAATACAGTACATATATAACCTATAATACAGTACATATATAACCTATAATACAGTACATATATAACCTATAATACAGTACATATATAACCTATAATACAGTACATATATAACCTATAATACAGTACATATATAACCTATAATACAGTACATATATAACCTATAATACAGTACATATATAACCTATAATACAGTACATATATAACCTATAATACAGTACATATATAACCTATAATACAGTACATATATAACCTATAATACAGTACATATATAACCTATAATACAGTACATATATAACCTATAATACAGTACATATATAACCTATAATACAGTACATATATAACCTATAATACAGTACATATATAACCTATAATACAGTACATATATAACCTATAATACAGTACATATATAACCTATAATACAGTACATATGTCTTTATAGTCATAATAAACGCCCACGATACTGGCCTATGATTGTCCTGTACTGTACTTACTATCGTTATTTTAATGTGAACTTTCGAAAATACATTACCGTGAAGTGCATCATGGCTCCCAAGCACAGCAAAACCAGTTCTAGTGATAGCAGCAGCTAGAGGCAACGGAAAAATATCGATTTCGAGTGACACAAAAGGTAATTAAAAATCACGAAAGTAAAATGGCAGTTATTACTCTTTGTTTCGACATGCATGTTATGTATATCCTGTAAGTACAAGTGCTGATAATAACATTTTAAAAAGAAGAAATTGACTTGTCAATCACTTTGTAGAAATAGTAAATCGTATAGTGTGATTATTTGATCGACCTTGACAGTTTATGGCACCGGTCAACCTTGGGTCCTGGCTCTCAAGTGACATCCTTTTCTTGGCTATTCGACCTCCGTATTGAACTTAACCCATTTCGTTTAGGGGGCATCTCTTTTTTTTTTTTTTTTTTTTTTTTTTTTTTCTTAACCAGCGGCGCTTAGGCTTTCAGCCCTTCGGCCCAATGACATGTCATTGCGAGGCTGGGGAACCTGAGGACTTTCCTTCCAACCCGGTCAGGAGCTTCGCTCCTTCCCATCCACAGAGGGTTTATCACAGGAGCCGTTCAGGTTATTCAGTCAAATTTCCGGTCGTAAACATTCCTTCAAACGCTAACGCCCGGGTTTGAACCATGAACACCTGGTCGCCAGTACAACGCCGAAGCCATTACACCAGCGCGGCTCCCAGGGGGCATCTCTAAAATGACTATTTCCACAGGGTGTTGTAAGAGCCTGTTTTCGCATAATCGTAGGGAGCATCTCGACTTGCTGCGATCAGCATCTCCGTCCTCCCAGAATCCTGTATTTATCTATTCATGTCTCTCTTGCACACATCTTTCAAACTTCATGTGTGGTTGTCTTTTTTTTTTAATTGGGGTTGAATGGGGGGGGGGGGGGGGGGGGCGGCGCAAGCTTGGGTTCAATATTAAGTTTTTTTCCAGTTGAGAGACATTTAGCACTTTCATGCAACACATATAGGCTATTTTTTGTTTTTATCTTGGCAGTCACATTAATGATTGTTAGTTACCTCCCTTGGAGTGCTTGGCCTTTTACATATACAAACTCGGCACGTATTGATTCCATTCGCATTGGAGAAAAAGTAAGGAAGTTGGGGTGCGGGGCGGGGACAAAAGTCAGTTCCTACATATACAACAAGCTCGTAAAGACACTTACTTTTAACTAACTTTCTGTATTCGCTACACAACCAGATATTGACTTTGGGAACTCTTATCAATGTTCCACTACCATCGCATTGTTATTTTCCTCATACTTAAACGATAAGATACATTAATGCGCGTTATCTAAGGGAAGTAATTTTTATTACAAAGTCGGTAATATGTGCTGTAAACCTAGTCATAACTTTAACAAATTAAATAGTTAGTTTATATGGATTTGTTTATGACACTTTTGTGGCAAACAAATTCGTGATACATTATTTGAAATTCTTAAGAAAACGTTTCTGTTGTTTGTTGCTGTTATAGAAATAAGCAGTTATATTTCATATGGGATAAATAAATGCACTCTAGGCTCAAGACACGTCATTAAATATGTATAACACGAGTTTCTCTTAACGCATATTTCCATTTTCCTTAGCTAATTTTCCATTTTTGACCGGCACAAAGTGCTGCCTAAACTAAAGTCGAGACGATGTAATTGACTAGATCCCTTCTGAGCCCGAAAATGACCATAAGTCCCTACCAACCTTTTCCACCAAACATTATAACGTGAGGTGATAAGATGAGCTTTCATTGCATAGTGACTTGAATGGGCATTAAAATATATCGAGTCCACCTCATATATAAAAGTCTCTCAACCCACACGTTTAGTCTCATTGTATGGCTCTGAAACATAGAGAACAAGGAAGACGTTATAATCAGCAGTGGTTGAATCACACGTAACCGTACGTTTCCATTGATAAGTCGTCTTTAGTGCGTCGCGTTATAGACTAACCATAAATCCTAACGCCTTGTCCCTACACGTTATCATGGTCAATTTGTGTGTAAAGTTGTTCAAATAATATCAAGTCTATCAATTATCTACAGCTTTAAAAAGAGAGTTGGTGACTAGAGTCCAGAAAGTCTGGAAGCGAGTTAACAGCGTTGTTAGGCATTCGTTTCATTTTAAAAAAATAAAATTTGGCGAAGCGTGCCCCGTACAACCTAGTCAGTTATATTAGGGCGCATGTCCAAATATAAAAGACCGTTAAGTCTGATGACGTTATACAGTAAAATAGAACCAGACCCAAACAATAGAGGTACATATAAAAAAAAAACAGAGGCAGACACTAAAATAGAGGAAGATTTAAAAAAACAGGCAGATATAAAGAATTAGAGGCATATAGAAAAAAATAGAGGCAGATACACAGAAACAGAGGCAGACACAAAAATAGAGACTGACTCAAATAAACTAGAGACAGACACACAAAAAAGAGGCAACTCCTAAATTAGAAACTGACCCAAAATAGAGGCAGACTAAACAAAAAACTGGTAGATCCAAAACATAGATGCAGGCAAAAAATAACAGAGGCAGACATAAATATAGAGGCAGATATACAAAAATAGAGGCAGATATTCAGAAACAGAGGCAGACACACAAAAAAAGAGACAGGCGCAAAAAACATTTGGAAGGAGCAAACTCTAAATATCGACTCTTACGTCTAAGGTTAGACCATTATAAATGGTACGTGCTTCATCTTTGAACACCTTAAAGTAATAACAAACTCGAGTAATATTCCAATCTCTGTCTAATGTATTCAGAAAACTATGAACACGAAGTTACAATACTATACAGTCAGTGAAGTGCATACTTGAAATATATATATACAAAAAAGTGAAGAAAACGTGATACGCGTTGTAACAGCTGGGGCATAAGGATGTAAGGCAGAGAAGAAGATAAATGAATGCGGAATTCTAAACTTCATAGTTTATATTCTTGATGAGGTCATCATTCAAATACCGTCTCTCACATGATATATCTCAAGTGTTTTATGATCTCCAGCCTTTACCTTCTGTGATCAATTAGCTCTGGTGATCTGAAAACTGTTACACGTTTATGGCGCCTGATACAGGGTGTCCCCATCCCACAAATCTTCTCTTATTCATTAATACACAACTGCAAAAAAATGTAAATTAAATGTAGAATAAACGTAGAAATAGAGCAGAAAATAAAAATATTATAATTCATGTACAATGTCAGTTTATCGTTGAACTAAAAAAGAAACCTGTCTTGTTTATCAAAAAAAAAAAAAATTCAGCAGTTATGGTCAAACTCGGGAGCCGCGGTAGCATAGTGGATAGTGCACTGGCTTCCTGGCTCAGTGGTCTATGGTTCGATCCCCAGATGAGGTGGGATTTTTTTAGGCCTCAAACGGCTCCTGGGTCGACCCAGCCACAATTTGGTACCAGAGCAACTCGGAAGTTTAACGCGGCCGGTGTGATGCTGACCACATCACCCCTAGTGTGCCGATGGTCAAGAAAAAATTTGCCTAACACCATATTCCCTATATGCCTCAAAGAGGGTGTAACGGGATCCTATTGTCAAACTCGCCACATTTAGCAACATATGTAAATAACGTTTGAGCTTTGTCAATTATTTGCTTTATTATAATAATATAATGATAATAATAGCCCCATCAGTCATAACTGACCAAGGGAATGCGCCCCTTAGGTGACATCCCTCGGTGCTTTTTGCTCTCGTGTCACGAATTTGAACCGTTCAATTTTTCTTCCATTTTCCTCTCTCCCCCTTTTCTATTATTTCTCATTTTCGCCGCACAGAACTCCGTACTAGAGTCTTTGTTTCCATTTGTCACACTTCACTTCGTATGTCCAGACAAGGGTATCGCCCATCCCTGAGAGATTAATTGAATCACTAAACGTGTTAATACCACATTGGCTCCAGGTAGATGACAGCATGAAGTGTTTGCTTAAGATTGCATAATCACTTCCGATTCGACTGTTTGGGACAGGTAATTATAGATAAACGCAATCATGGAAGACATTTGGAAGAGTGAGCAGGAAGTGTGATGTACGTCATCGTTGACAACATTTTATGATATGCAGGCCGCCCTCCTCCTTTTTTCAGCCGGGCTTGGGACCGGCCTTGACGGAGTTCGTCCTCGAGACATGAAGCATAAAAAACACACCATAGCTCGTTCCGATTTCTTTGATGGGTTACTTTCTAGTATCATTATAACATACACGAAACTTGTGGATAGTGACTGTATTAATGACATCATCTCTTACATAAATACATAAAGCTGGAGGCCAGGGCGACAAGATCAATGGCAGATCTAATATGATCCCTAGTTTTAAAAAGACGCCATAATTATAAGATCGCCAGGACCTGTGATTATGTTTAAAGACGACTTTTGATTATGTTTAGAGACGACTTGTGATTATGTTTAGAGACGACTTGTGTTTATGTTAAGAGACGACTTGTGATTATGTTTAGAGACGATTCAGAGCAAAAGTAAAAGACACAAACTGCGAAAAGTCTTAAAATCAAAACTTCCAAACTGAAGGAGATGAAGAGAAATTGACAGAAGTAAAAAACAAGAATTAGCAAAACAAGAAAGGTGAAAGCAACAAGAAGAATTACGAGAAAGGCGAGATTTGAGAAAACGATAAGAGGACAGCAGTATCAAGATAGTCAGCATAAATACGAATAATAACAAGCAGGATAATGTGATCGTGTCCGTAAATTTTGTCATCATTTCCCCACTTCTTGTTTCCATGATATGTCCTGTCCACTTCTATCATTTCTTCACCTCTTGTTTCATTGGTACGTCCTTGTCACGGGATTGCATTCCCTGGCTTTGCATTAGTGGTCCACTAATGGTCACAACGCAAGCGTATCTAAAAGTAGGTCGTCCAAGGTATCTATCTTCGCGCAAGATTACTCTTGGCAAAGATATAGATAGAAGATGAAAGGCGTTTCTACCTTAGAGGAGCTTTCACAAGATATTCACAAGATAGCTAAGACCAAACGCTGCTTAAGGGCTGAGCAAATTTGTTAACTTATTATCTGGTCCGTTGGCTTTTGTGAAGGGGTTATGCAATGGTTCTGGCCCGTCAAGCCCCAAATGGAGTAATCAAACGAATGCCCTCTTATATATATATATATATATATATATATATATATATATAAATATATATATATATATATATATATATATATATATATATATTTATATTTATTTATTTATCCACAAAAACTGGCTCATACGTTTGCTATAGTACATATAAACTGAATCAACTATTATTGTTTAGTTTAAAATAACATATAACAACTTTAATAGTCAATTAGTCTTTAACATGGGAAAATAAATATGGAAAATTGGGTGAAAATTGAAATTAAAGTTTCCTCATTGATGTTTAGAATGGCCTTTAGAATGTCTTTGATTTTTGCTGTAGCCTGTTACACAAAACTTAGCTCCAGATTAGTCCTGCAGCAGTGGTTTCCGTCACTTATTTTTGGTGATGAGTACACTTCTCTACTCAATTTGTCCACTGTAGGCGGTTGATGGAGATAATCTTCTCTCACGCCAGTGGCGTAGGAACTTCAGTACTTAAGTCTGATCACTTTTAACCACAAACTGTGACAAATAGAAAGAAACAAATGCCTTTTGCTGTGTACATTTGTTCTCCGCACTCTAACAGGCCCATTTTCATGCGCTCCACCCACCAGTGTTAACCTCTCAGAAGAATAAAATTCCCGAGCAAACAATGTAAATCAGGAAATATGATGAAAATTCATCAATATCCTTCTGGGAAATTGCGTCTGGAGTGCATGAATAATGGTTTGCCTGATTTACACTTAAAAAGGTACATTAATTCTCACAAGATAATATGTTACACTTTAGTCACGTGATGTAATTTTCACTCATTGCTCGTCGCTACTCCCGTCAAGTTCTGGGTCGCTCTGCTGTCGGGTTTCCAGCACAACTAGTCAGAAACAATGACCAGTTCTTGCAGTAATGGTTCATGCATATACTATTTTCGTATGGTGAGGTTGCCAGCCTTAAAAATAACCACTTAGCAAAAAACCTGTCGAATTTACATTAGTAAATAAATTGTTTACACTTACCCCAAAAATTTGGGAATACACCCTTTTCCTGGCACAGATATAGAATGGACACACAGCTCTTTAGTTAGGTGCTGTTCGAATCACTTAGGTGTGGAAATATGAGTTAATTCCTCTGACGGCTGGTGTTCTGCAAATTCCTGGCCTGGGAAGTTTTTTAAACCCGGTCGATCGGGGAAATGTTACGGTGTTATTATGAATGTTTTATGTTGGCCCCACTTAAATTTTTCACCAGTTCAATTTACGCGCTGACATATTTTATCTGATGCCAACATGAGGTGCTTTACACAATAGTCTTTTTATTAATGAACGCTATTATGCGTAGACGTCAATGAATAGTGATGACGTTGTAGGGTGTTATGCTAATGCATAACAACGGTCTTTCTGGACCCTTTTGATGATTATCTCCGTCTAAGCAAGACGTGATTTATAGTACTCCCAAGATATTAAGTGTGCAGATTTCTCCTCAACAATTTAACCAAGGGTCGTCGTCTTCTAATTTACTGATGCTAGGATTGAGCATCTTATCTTGTTGAGTAATTTATTCCTTTGGAAAAGGAATGCAGGGAGTACATTGATTATAATTAATCTACGACACTGCATTACATTGTATTTTTTTTATGTTAATGGGAATAAAAAATAAACCGTATTTGTCAAATTTCATATGGCAGTTATTACGCCTTGTTTCGACATGCATGTTATGTATATCCAGTAGGTACAAGTGCTGATAATAACATTTTTAAAAGAAGACATTGACTTGTCAATCACTTTTTAGAAATAGTATATCGTATACTGTGATCATTTGATCGACCTTGACATTTTATGGCAGAGGTCAACCTTGGGTCATGGCTCTCAAGTGACATCCTTCTCTTGGCTATTCGGCCTCCGTTTTGAACTGAACCCATTTCGTTTAGGCCGCATCTCTAAAATGGCTATTTCCACAGCGTGTTGTAAGAGCCTGTTTTCGCATATCGTAGGGAGCATCTCGACTTGCTGCGATCAGCATCTCCGTCTTCCCAGAATCCTGTATTTATCTATTCTTGTCTCTCATGCACACATCTTTCAAACTTCATATGTGGTTGCCCTTTTTTTTAATAATGGGGTTGGAGGTGGAGAAGGGCGGGGGCCCACGGCGATGACTTGGGTTCAATATTAAGTTTAATTCGGTTGAGAGATATTTAGAACTTTCATGCAACACATATAGGTTATTTTTTTATTATGGCAGTCACATTAATGATTGTTAGTTACATCCGTTGGAGTTCTTGGCGTGTTACATATATAAACTCGGCAAGTTTTGATTCCATACGCATTGGAGAAAAAGAAAGGAAGTTGGGGTGTGGGGGAGGGGAACAAAAGTCAGTTCCCACATATACAACAAGCACGTAAAGACACTGACTTTTAACTAACTTTCTGTATTCGCTACACATTGGGAACTTATCAATATTCCACTACCATCGCATAGTTATTTCCCTCATACTTAAAAGATACAATTTTGCATTTTATCTAAGGGGCGTAATTTTTATAACAAGGGGAGTAATATGTGCGGGAAAGCTAGTCATAATTTTTAAAAAATTAAATAGTTATTTTTATAACTTTGTTTGTAACGCTTTTGGATCAAAAAAGGGAATTGTAATGTATTTCAAATTCCGAAGAAAGTGTTTCAGTCATTTGTTGAAATTGTAGAAATATGCAGTTATATTTTACATGGGATAAAAAAACGCACGGTAGAACCAATAGACGTCAGGAAATATGTATAACACAAGTTTCTCTTAACGCATATTTCCATCGAACCAAGAATATTGGATTTTTGACCGGCACAAAGTGCTGCCTAAACTAAAGTTGAGACGATGTGTTTGACAAGTCGCCTTGTGAGCCCGAAAATGACCATAAGTCGCTACCAACCTTCTCCACCAAACATTATAACATGTGGTGATAAGAGGCGCTTTCATTGCATAGTGACTTGAATGGGCATTAAAATATGTCGAGTCCACCTCATATATAATAGTCTCTCAACCCACATATTTAGTCTCATTGTATGGCCCTGAAACATAGAGAACAACGAAGACGTTATAATCAGCAGTGGTTGAATCACACGTAACCGTACGTTTCCATTGATAAGTCGTCTTTAGTGCGTCGCGTTATAGACTAGCCATAAATCATAACGCCTTGTCCCTACACGTTATCATGGTCAAGTTTTGTGTAATGTTGTTCAAATAATATCAGTTCTATCAATTCTCTACAGCTTTAAAAGGAGAGTTAGTGACTAGAGTCCAGATATCCTGGAAGCGAGTTAACAGCGTTGCTAGGCATTCGTTTCATTAAAAAAAAAAAAAATTGACGAAGCGTGTCCCGTTCAACCTAGTCAGTTATATTAGGGCGCATGTCCAAATATAAAAGACCGTTAAGGCTGATGACGTTATACAGTAAAATAGAACCAGACCCAAACAATAGAGGCACACAAAAAAATATAGAGGCAAACTCTAAAATAGAAACTGACAAAACAATAGAAGCAGAATAAAAAAAAACACAGGCACACACTAAAATAGAGGCAGATATAAAGAAACTGAGGCAGATATAAAGAAACAGAGGAAGACATAAAGAAGCAGAGGCAGATATAAATAAACAGGCAGATATAAAGAAACAGGCAGATATAAAGAAACAGAGGCAGATGTAAAGAAACAGAGGCAGATATAAAGAAACAGAGGCAAATATAAAGAAACAGAGGCAGATATAAAGAAACAGACAGATATAAAGAAACAGTCTGATATAAAGAAACAGAGGCATATATAAAGAAACAGAGGAAGATATAAAGAAGCAGAGGTAAATATAATGAAACAGAGCCAGATATAAAGAAACAGAGGCAGATATATAATGAAACAGGGGCAGAAATAAGAAATAGAGGCAGGTATTAAGAAACAGGCAGATATAAAGAAACAGATGCAGATAGAAAGAAACAGAGTCAAAAATAAAGAAACAGAGGCAAATATAAAGAAACAGCGGCAGATGTAAAGAATTAGAGGCATATATAAAAAAAGTGTGACCGCTTGGCATACACTACAATTAATACGTGTTAAAATCCACATAAAATGAGAAATAACAACGTTAAAAGCAGTTAAGATATTTGTGCACAAAATACAGTATCATGAAAAGTTCACGGCTTCGAGAAAAGCTGTCACAGAACAACAAAATAGTAAATGCATGTTTATTGAATGGAAAGTTTTGGGAGAAGTTGCTAATCTAGGTTTTTTCCGTTGCTAGAGTGAGAGTCGTGTGAAAAAAGTCGAAAAGTTGAGGAAAGCGTGTGCAAATGTAGATGTTTGGTATCGTGTGAAAAATAAAGCATCGTGTGAAAATTGGCGGGAAAAAAGAGTGGGCTGTATATAAAGAAGAGACGTGGGCGATTTACAGGGCTTGTTCAGATTTTAGGATTCGTTAGTCGAGAGGATATTTTTACAGAACTTTGTCTTTGAAATTATCAAGACAAGTTGTTTTTTTTAGCTTGACAAGTTTTTCAAGTTAGACGCGTATTTTTAAGTAGACAAGTTTGTATTTTACTCTATTGGATATATTATTTCTGTGGATTCACATTTTCATTTTTGGATACTCACCACTTTGTGTAAGAAAGACATAAGCACTTCACTATTGTGCCAATGACATTGCTGTTCCAAATCACGTTAATAAACTATATTTTATTTTTTCTACATTGCTGAGTTTTCGTTGGAATATTACAGTTGGATACTTTGACAAAACCATTATACGAGATTGCTTTTCACTAGACATAAAAAGGGTACGAACGAACTCTGGGAAGGAAGAATAAAATAAGGTCAAGAATTTCCATCTCAGGCGGACAGGCCTGTAACGACTTGAACCAAGAACGTACAAAAGTTAGCGCACTTCGAAATATTTACCTGCGCTCAACCATTAACTGAACTGAACCGATCAGCTGACGGACACACACAACATTTTTTACATTGATGTTGTAACCAGCCCGGACACACATGATACTATATGAAGCCGCGACCTGCACACAAATAACTGCACTGCCACACTTAATACTAATTGGCGCCGTGATCAGCCCTTTTCGTTTGTGAAAGCATACTCATTCTGGCTAGCGAACAGCCACCTTTTTTTAGTGATAGCAGACAAGCCTAATCACTATTAATCACTATCATGGATCCACAAGCGTTGCAACAGCAGCTTGAATCGTAACAACACTTGATTAATATCCTGCAACAGCACCGACAACAACACTTAATAAATATCCAGCACAAACCTAAATGGGAAAGAGACACTGTGCAAATACGAGCAGATTGGAGTAGTTTGCATAGAAGACATCAACGGATAGCTGTAAGAAATTTTGTTAGCCAAATCCAGAAAGGAATGACACTGCACATAACTAACATAAACAGTGGGAAGTGTCAGTTAACAACCGAGAATGGTTGGATAATGAATGTACAGCCGGTATTCTCGATGGACAACCTTCTCCAACCACAGCGCAGATATGTGGGAGAGGACCCGATAGCTGTCATCCTACAAGAAAAGCATGCAGCACATCAAATTGCGAACAAAAATGCAGAAAAAGCTTTCCGGAAGAAACAGCGTACACACGATAAAAACACAAAACTGGAACCGTTTCACATCGTTCGATATTCTAAATTTGACGACAAATGGATCGATGGTTTCAAAATCTTAGAACAGACTACACCAACAAATTTTATCCTGTGGCACGAAGAAAGACAGATCAGGACGAAAGCCCACATTTCACAAATCAAGAAAGATAATCATCGTCCTGTTTCCCAGCCTATCCTCACTAACACCAGACCGATTCGCAAAACCACCCTCCTTTGTCCCCCACATCATCCTCTATATCTGATGTGTCACATTGCGACGATAAACACTCAAACCTCTCTCTTCACCCCCCCGCAACATGCTATCGACAGACTACCTAGATGTCGCGACACTTCTACGAGTGAACATGACATCCCTCCGCAGGAGCTACGTGAGGGAATTCAAGCACGAAATCTTTGGGTTCAAGCAGATAATTACCAATCGTTGTCCAGAGATAACAACACATCTTTAAATGCAGAAAAACAACAACAACAGACTCTACAAGATGCCGACACCCATATAGAAACACCACAACCTTCCGATACAGAGTTATCACCTGCCTCATTAACGGAACGAAGTGCTCCCGTTCCTACTTCTACACAACGAGATGAGTCAGACCTTGATACTGAACAACACCAAAGTGATAACGATGATGATAACGAGCATACCGACGATAATATGGACACATCCATTCGGTTCGCCTCGAAACGACACTACGCATCTTCTTCAAACGAATCGCTACCACAGACGAAGTTTATACGCCTTCCACAGGAGCATGTACGTGCAAAGCTGTACACGAAACGGCGAACAAAACCAAAGAACATCGCATAGCACAGTGCATCATTTTCGCAACACCATACCTGTAAGACTACATCACCCGTCACTGCTGTTGACACTGAGATTAAACACGATAGACGACTGTCTACGACAGACGCTCTGTACAAGAAACGTTCAACCAAGCGACAAAAAATCGCACAGCACAGTGCATCAACTTCGCAACACCCTACTTGTAGCACTACATTAACTGTCACTGCTGTAGACACTGAGAAAAAGTACGATAGCAGGTTGTCTAAGAGAGAAATCGCTATATTAGAGTTAACCCAGTTTGCTCTGGCTGGGTTACCCTAAATGGTTTCATTTTCCTTGTCCGAGTATGATAGCATTATGAGAGACATGCTATTTTAGAGTCGGCTAGCGTGCTCTTGCTGGCTGTTCTAAAATGTTTTTCTGATGATGCCAGCCACCTTCTATGTCGTCCAGTTGATGCTATCAGCGGCAGTCATAACCGCCAGTGAAGAGAAAAATCTGCAGAGGCGCAACTCTATTTAACATGCACAGTTTCAGTATTGAAACCATATATTTTGTATTAGAAGATTTAAAATTACATTTTGTTTGCACTTAGAAATATATGTATTGTTGTACATTATAAACTTAACCAAACACATGTTTGTACTATTTGCCACTAAGGAAGAATGTCAAGGGTTAAAGAAGACATTGTTTGATCTTAAGCTACACTCTCATGATATGAGACAAGCACATCAACCAAAACGGGCGATTTTGTCGTTTGTAAGCAATGCGCTACAGTTTTTGTTGGCACTGCACCCCACGAAAACTATGACAGTTTATGTCATAATATTAAGACTTTGGCGGAAAACCAAAACATTATTACACATGTGATTAGCCGGAGCATCACAAATGGTGAACGATACTCAGAGCATTTTTTCTCAATTAACATATTTTTTACTTGTCTAACAGACATATGCTATGGAACGTTTTTATGATTACTCGTACTTTTATGCATTGTTGACTTTCATTAATATCGCATGAATAAGTATGTACCATGTATCATGTCTTTTTAACAAATTAATGTGGGGAGATACACAGGTGTTGTACTCGTCCAGTACAAATTACACTGACTAACAAACAAAAACTTTTTTTTTCTTTCTCTAACATTTCTATGTTTTTCTGGTCAATTTTAATGCGCTGTTTTTAAATCTGCAAACCGTTTTTCTCTATCAGGTCGGGATCTCTAGAAATACGCAATTGAAGTTTTTTAACAACGCATACAGTATTACAACATCATTCGTACAAGAAGTATAACAGTTATGTAGGCTTGAATTTCTTTGCAGTCGACTTTCGTCGGTGAATGGCATGTGGTACATCGCGATGAAGCATCTAACAATAATCGGCAAGCATGGTCACACTCCACCGTCCTTGATAACGTGACTCCATTACGGCGATATCTTGATGGAATCGTTCTCCATGTTCATCGCTGACTTCGCCAAGGTTGTCAGGGAAAAAGTCAAGATGCGAATCGAGCAAATGGATTTTGAGGGACATGATAAAGCCCATAATTCTGTATGCATCTATGCACTGCTTAACAATATGCAACATAGTCAACAGATTTGTGATTTCCCAGAAAGTTATCGACGATCGATTTGAATGCCATCCATGCGCGAAGTTCACTTCCATGTAACAAGTTCTCGAATTGTTTGTCTGCAATAACTTTCCTAATCTGAGGTCCTACAAAGATACCTTCCTTTATCTTTGCATCGCTAACTTGCGGAAACTTTTCTCGAAGATAAGTGAAAGCTTTGCTCGTTTTATCTAACGCTTTTACAAAATTCTTCATGAGCCCCAACTTTATATGTAACAGTGGTAAAATGAAGCTGTCTTTGTTAACTAATGGCTCGTGTATTACATTTTTATGCCCGAGCTGCATACGATCCCGGATAGGCCACACCTTTCTTGCATAATGTTCCTGTCTGTTGCGGCTGTCCCATTCACATCGGAAGCAACAAAATTTAGTATACCCAGTCTGCATGCCCGTGAGAATTGCAATGACCTTTAGGTCTCCACAAATCCGCCATTGGTAGTCATTGTACTTTATTTTTTCCAAACGTATAGCCATATTGTCATAAGTTTCTTTCATATGAACAGAGTAGGCGACTGGAATTGATGAAAATAAATTTCTGTTATGCAATAACACGGCTTTTAGACTAGTCTTGGAAGAATCGATGAAAAATCGCCATTCGTTGACTATGTGCTCATGGCCGTTTACATCTTTGCAATAGCAAATGTCATCATCCATCTCAAAGTATTGAACAAGTTCTCTGTGTCTATGACGAAATTTAGATATCGGAGTATTGGGCGCTAAAAGATTCCATTCTTTGAGTCGCGAACCGAGTAATTCCGCTTGTCCTTTGGTAAGAGCGAGATCACGTATTAGATCTGAAAGTTCTGAATGGTTAATTAAGTAAACACCATCATTCACCGGTATGTAATCTGAGTCAGAATTAGTTTCTAAAGCAGGTAGACTATCACTTTCTGATGGTTCATTCACGTCCAACGGATTATGTTCTGGTGGTACTTGGATCGGACACATGATTGGATCATGAGGCACTGGTTTCGAAACCGATTCAATATTTGGATAAACCACAGACTTTCTAGTTTTAAAAGTGAAACCATGGATATTTGTCAAGCAGAAGTAACAATCAGTAGTGTGATTTGTATGTTCACGCCATATTACTGGCACTCCAAAAGGCATCGACTTATGCTTCGGCGATTTTCGTAACCAACCTGCCAATGTATCAAACAAACTGCATTTGGCTTCCAAGATTTATTTGCATCATCAACTTTCGAATCGAAATAAAGTTCATATGCTTTCTTTAGTAATGGTGTAAAGTTTTTCTGGTCAACACGATCGGTAAAATATCCGCACACGTAACAGAACAGATCAGCCGAATTTCTACAACTTCTAGAAGCCATATATTGCTCAGAATTATTTCAAAACACAGTAACTATTTGAAAAATCGCGTAACATATGTCATGCATCTTTTAGCAGTATAAAAAGTAGAATTATGTTGCTTTTTATTAATTTTTAATAAGTTATATAGTAAAAATGAAACGGAGCAAATAACGGTTTCCCAAAAATATATTTATTCACAAATATCTTAAGAACCCGACGTGATAGAGATAAACGGATTTCAGATTTGAAATCAGCGCAAGAAACTGACCTAAGAACACTTATTCTTATATAAGAAAGAAAAATGTTGTTTGTCAGTGTTATTTAAGCTCTAATGCGTAATTGGAATGTTGACCCACACCTCTCTACTCCCTTTTCCCTACGCACAAACTGTCCAGACGTGACCTCAGCGGCACCTCACTGTGTTTCGCTGTGTCAGGTCCGATCTTCGTTTTCACCGCCTTTATATTCCCCCCGTCTGGATTTCCCCTTGCAAGTTCTCCTTTTTTTTTCTTACCTTTCTTCCACGCCTCGCGTTCATTCACCCATCCAAAACAGGTACTACTTTCTCCACTCCCCCCATCTATTTCATTGTACTATAACCCCCCCCCCCGTCCCTCTTCCTCAGTTGACGCCACACTGTGCCATCAATGAGAGTTCAAATATCCAGTGTGACCTTTCACCGCTCCCGTTCACACTAGCAGAGTTCATCGTCACAGGTAATAGCTATGGGCAGTTACCATTCAGATGTAAATATTAAGATAGGATTCACTTATTGTCCTAAGTGTTGATTAACACTCGAGTTTTGTTTGGCATGACCAAACCTTATATGTGTCGACTTTAAATAAAAAAAGTTCAATAAGTTTAACATTAATTATGTATATTTACTATCATAAATCCATGTTTTTATGTATTATTACTAGCGTGTTATTACATAAGTGTTGTATTAATACATGAACAATTTACACTGCGTATTGCACATTGCTATCCATGTCCCATACTGTTTAATGACATAGTGTATAAACAACTTGTATGTGTCCCCTTGTTTTAAGCAATATGAATCTACAAGATCCCTCGTTTTACGAAATAATTTTTTTCCCCTTTTTTTCGGCTCACATGTATACTGAGATCTTGTAATACATTTTTAAAGTTAGCTTACAGATATACTGAGACCTTAAAAAAAAAAATTTGTTTGGCTCACATGTATACTGACATCTTGAAAATTTGTTTTTATTTTTTTTTAATTTTTTTTTGGCTCACATGTATACTGAAACCTTGTAATTTTTTTTTCTCATTTTGGCTCATAAGTATATGCCCCCAGTCAATGACTTATACCAGTAACTTAAATGTTTCTCAACCATTGTCCATTGCCAATTGACTCATAAATATATGCCCTCATTTCATATTTTGCTCCAGTATGTATGTTAGGGACTTGATTTTTTTTAGTTGATAGGACAACAATGTCTCCACATGGGATACATTTTTGTGGCCCCGGGACTTGTGTGACAGCTTGGCATACACTACAATTAATACGTGTTAAAAAACCACATAAAATGAAAAATAACAACGTTAAAAAAAGTTAAGGCATTTGTGCACAAAATACAGTATCATGAAAAGTTCACGGCTTTGAGAAAAGCTGTCCCAGAACAACAAAATAATAAATGCATGTTTATTGAATGGAAAGTTTTGGGAGAAGTTGCTAATCTGGGTTTTTTCCGTTGCTAGAGTGAGAGTCGTGTGAAAAAAGTCGAAAAGCTGAGGAAAACGTGCGCAAATGTAGATGTTTGGTATCGTGTGAAAAATAAAGCATCGTGTGAAAATTGGCGGGAAAAAAGAGTGGGCTGTATAAAGAAGAGACGTGGGCGATTGACAGGGCTTGTACAGATTTTAGGATTCGTTAGGCGAGAGGATTTTTACAGAACTTCGTCTTTGAGATTATCAAGACAAGTTGTTTTTAACTTGACAAGTTTTTCAAGTTAGACAAGTATTTTTAAGTAGTCAAGTTTGTATTTTACTCTATTGGATAAATTATTTCTGTGGATTTACATTTCCATTTTTGGATACTCACCACTTTGTGTAAGAAAGACAAGTACATCACTACTGTGCCAATGACATTGCTGTTCCAAATCACGTTAATAAACTATATTTTATTTTTTCTACATTGCTGTGTTTTCGTTGGAATATTATAGTTGGATACTTTGACAAAACCATTATATGAGATTGCTTTTCACTAGACACAAAAAGGGTACGAACGAACTCTGGGAAGGAAGAATAAAATAAGGTCAAGAATTTTCATCTCAAGCGGACAGGCCTGTAACGACTTGAACCAAGAACGTACAAAAGTTAGCGCACTTCGAAATATTTACCTGCGCTCAACCATTAACTGAACTGACCCGATCAGCTGACAGACACACACAACATTTTTTTCATTGATGTTGTAACCAGCCCGGTCACAAAGGCAGATATATAGAAACAGAGGCAGACACAAAAATGGAGACTGACTCAAATAAACTAGAGACAGTCACAAAAAATAGAGGCAACGCCTAATATAGAAATAGAGGCAGACTAAAATAAAACTGGTAGATCCAAAAAATAGATGCAGACAAAAAATAACAGAGGCAGACAAAAAAAAAATCACCTTTATGATACACATAACATATGTTTCAAGGTGTGTGTGGGTAATGGAGTGAATGGTTGTTACGGTTGAATGCCACTTGCATTGTGACATGCGAGTGTTTCACGGTAATGTGTTATTTCTAAAGTAATATACATGTAGTGTTTTTCAGGGGTGTCATACGTTGGTGTGATTCACGTGAGCTCGTGGAGAGCAGGTTGGATAGTGAACTGTCTGTATACGCGAGGAGAGAATGCCGCGTTTGTATATGTGAATTGTATACGCGAGGAGAGAATGCCGCGTTTGTGTTGACTTTAGGAGTCATTAAGGCCTAGATGTGAATTGTATACGCGAGGGGAGTATGCCGCGTTTCTGTTGACTTTAGGAGTCATTAAGGCCTATATGTGAATTGTATACGCGAGGGGAGTATGCCGCGTTTGAGTTGACTTTAGGAGTCATTAAGGCCTAGATGTGAATTGTATACGCGAGGGTAGAATGCCGCATCTCTGTTGACTTTAGGAGTCATAGGTAGTCAGAGATTATTAGTGGTTGATCTGACTAGGAGATTCTTGGTGGGAGGTGCATGCCGCACTAGAGGTTGCCAAGATAGTAGACGTAAGGCGACTGTGTACGCTAGAATGCCAGCAGTCATGTTACGATAAGTAGTGTAACAAGAGATGTGTTTGAAGCTGTTGTTAAATGCCACCGGCTTGTTATTTATATGTTAGCCATACATGATGTTACTGATGTCCAGGATTCTGTATTGGTGAAATATATATGTATATAGAACTGTACAACAGACTTCTGTTGTGTTTATGAACGAGAGTCGATGGTGAGGCTGTGTTGGTAGTGATAACCCCAGAATTATCATTCTCTCCCTGTCTCCACCAAATTTATGACTCAACAGTGGTGGCCAATCTTACGGGGTGTGATACCCACGATATTCGGATTACAAGAATTATCATACCCCAATTGGAGGACAACAAGCCACGTATAAATAACCTGGGACATATGTTACATTTTGGTTTGTGATATAATTTAGGGCTCGTCCGTGCCATATAACTGGAGGTCTCATCCATGCCTTATAACTGAAGATCTGTCCGTCCCTTATGACTGTTGGACTCGTCCATGCCTTATAACTGAAGGTCTGTCCGTCCCTTATGACTGTTGGACTCGTCCATGCAAAAGTCATTCATCAAACGTCGTGAAAGAATGATATATAATCAAAGTGCTGGTAAATTACAGGCCTGATTCAAGTACTGTATTCACGCACGGAAAGTTCGTGACCTAGCGCTCATCGCTTCGAGAGTTCAAACGTCCTGTGTTGTGACATTCACCTTGTACACTGAAGACTGTTCCGCGTTATACACAGCTGTACGTATGCTGCTGGTGCAGAAGATACTTTTTCAGCCATTTGTTTGAATAACAGTTTGTAGACCCTTGACATACGTCGAAACTAACATATCCTGATTTATGCAAGTCATCTTGAGAAATTTGCACAGTCGGTCTAGTCTGTGCGACCTAATTTTTGGTGTAGGCCCTACTGGCTTGTCAACATTGCAGAGTAAGTAGACGCTACACAGTTTACGACACAGTGCTGGCCTGTCGACAGTTTTGAATGGATTGGTTGTAAACGTTCTACGTCATTGTTTACGTCTGGTGTGTACTGTAATTTTCATCTATCATCAACCCGTCAGAAGTGCTATTGGACAACGCATCTTCACAACCTGAAGCATCGCTGCAAGGGTACAACTATCTACAGCTGGTCCATATTGAGATACATATTATTTGTTATTATTTAGTTACTGAAATTTGTGTTTGTGTGATTGTTCGTCTGTTAGGCTTATGTATATTGTACTTCTGTGATTGTTCGTCTGTTAGGCTTATGTATATTGTACTGCTGTGAATTATATTGTTATCAGTGTAGCACATAGTTGAATAGTTAATGTTGTTTTGTTTTTCGTTATTTATTCCTCTTCTCTGATTCTTGTATAGACCTACGTGTTGTGAGCTCTTCTGTTATCTCTTTTGTAAGTTTCTGCTCATATTATCAGTTACTGTTTTTTATTTGGTACCGCATATTATACATACTTACTTAGTCGTTCCCCTTTTACCGTGAGGTGTAGATGTTTGGAAGAGAGAGCGCCAGACTATCCTATCGGCTGTCTTCCTCCTGGCCTGGTTCCATTCTAGTCCTCGGTCCTTCAAAGATTGTCTAATGTTGTCCTCACAGCGGACTCTGGGTCGTCCTCGGGGTCTGGATCCTTTTCTCTTTGTTTCCCATGCTTGTCGTGGTATCCGATCTTCTCCCATTCTGCATACATGGCCAAACCATCTTAATTGGGACTGTTCTACTTGCGTCTGCACGGTGTAGGATTTAAAGCCTTGACGTATCGTCTGGTTGCGTACCATGTCTCTTCTTGTTACTTCAACCACCTTCCTCAGATACCTCATTTCTAAGGTTTGGATCTGGCTTTTATGGGTTGTAGTCATTGCCCATGACTCGCATCCATATGTCAAGACTGGGACATAGGTGGAGCGGTATACAGCCATCTTCGTTTTCTTGCCAACCTCTCTCTTGCTGAGGAATCCTCGATTTATGGCCTGAAAAATTCTCCCAGCTGCTGTTTTTCGAGTGGCCAACTCTTCTTTGATGCCTCCCTTTCGGTCTATAATAGCTCCGAGGTATTTAAAGTGGTCGACCTGTTCCAGGACCTGTTCTCCCAGCTTAATCTGATGTCTTCTTTCTTGTGATATCACCATGGATTTTGTTTTAGAGCTGCTTATGACCATCCCTCTCTTCTCCAGCTCTTCCTTCCAGACTTGCAGGTTGGATTGGAGATGTGCCTCTGATTTAGCAATCAGGGCAACATCATCAGCAAATGCCAGCTCCGAAATATAGACCTGTCTCATCTTCCAGTACCCCACTGAATACTTTCTTGTTCTCTCCTTACATGCCTTGATGACATCGTCCATAAGGAGTATGAAGAGGTAAGGTGATAGGATATCACCTTGTCTTACACCAGTGGTGGTCCTGAACTCTTCTGACTTATGGTTTGCTGTCCTCACATAATTTCTGCAAGACTTGTAGAAGCTCTGTATAGCATGAATCAGAGGTGCTGGAATATTCTTCCTTGCCAAACAGTCCCAAAGTTTGCTCCAGGGGACCCTGTCAAACGCCTTTTCCAGATCTATGAAACAAAGATGGATCTCACTCTTATACTCAAGGGCCTTTTCACTCAGCTGTCTGAGTGTGAAGATTAGGTCTTGAGTACTTCGGTTTGCTCGGAATCCGCACTGGACCTCATCCAATTGTGGCTCAGCTAGGCGTCGGAGTCTCTGCTCTAGGATTCTAGAGTAGATTTTACCAGGGACACTGAGAAGGGATATGCCTCTATGGTTTCCACACTGTCGATTGTCACCCTTTTTGAAAATTGGTGTTATGATGGCAATCTCCCAATCCTTTGGTATGGTCTTGTTGTACCACGCTGCCTGTAAAACCCTTAAGAGTAATAGGTCGCCTGATGCTCCCATGAACTTAACCATTTCTGGTGTTATACCATCATGCCCTGCTGCTTTGCCCATCTTGATTTTCTCCAGTGCTGCCTTCAGTTCTTCCATCTTTATGTCATCTTCACCATCATTGGTTTTCTCTTCTGTGCTAGTGTTTATCATTTCTGATGCTTCACCATGCTCACCATCCAGGAGTTCTGAGAAATATTCTTTCCATCTTTCCATTACTTCCTTCGGGGCAGTAAGCAATTTGCCTTGCTTGTCCTTTATAAATTTGAGAGGGCATTGTTTTTCCTTCCTCATGTTCTTTAGGGTCTTATAGAACAATTTCTGGTTTTCTTGTGCATCTTTTTCTAGCTTTTCTCCTAATTCTTCCCAGGACTTCTGTTTTGCTGCTAGCACTTTGTTCTTTGCTTCTGTTCTGAGTGTCACATATTCTCTATATTTTTCCATTTGTCCTGTTGTGTTTTTAGCTCCTAAGTATGTTTTCCATGCCATTTTCTTCTCTCTTATTTTCTCTTTGACTTCCTCTGTCCACCAAGGTGTCCTCTTTCTCTTGTTCCCAAGTCAGACTTCACCGCATGCTTCTGCAGCAGCTGTCTTTATGATATCCTTGAATTTAATCCAGAGGGTTTCCAAGTCATCAGGTCGTTCTTCAGTGTTGCTCACCGCTGCAGCAATAAGCCCCCTGATATCTGGTCTTAATTTCTGGCTCTCTCAGCTTGTAGGTCCTAATGCTCATTTCTCCTGCTCGTTTACTTGGTTTACTGCATATTATATTAAGATTAATTTGGAGTCTTTAGTTGGTTAGTATTCTCTTGATTAATATAGGTATAAGAAGGGTTTATACATTTATATACTTTCCTTTCTCTTTGTTTCTCCTGCTACTGACTTGAGATAATTGTAATTGTTATTATTGTCATTAATGATAGTATCATAAATAGATTCAATTTTCTAGTTAATAGAGCTATTTGTCTTAATAATTGTGGTTATTTATGTAGTATGGATACAAATAATTTTGTTTAGTTGCTATTATTTTGTATCTTTGTGCAGATTTGTAGTTGGTGCAATATCAGCGTGTCAGCCTGCCACCATACTGTAGTGGTGCCACCCCTTCAAAACATTCATCGATTGCAAACATCTGTTATCTACATCGAACCATATACTTGCAAGGCAAGACCTTTACTTGACATAAGTCATAGTGTTATGCCATTACTACACTTGTCTGCTTACATACCACTCTTCTGACATTTGTGGTGGTTTGTCATTTGTTACTTATTTGTCTTTGGGTGTCATTACTGTTATATCTGTGTTTTGATCAGATTGATACATCTTGCTTTCTTGAAAGTGACTTGTATTGACCCTTTTTATAGGATTTGTAATATTAATTCTGGGGAGCCGTGCTGGTGTAATGGCTACGACGTTGTACTGGCGACCAGGTGTTCATGGTTCAAACCCGGCCGTCGGCGTTTGAAGAAATGTTTACGACCGGAAATTTGACTGAATAACCTGAACGGCTCCTGCACATAAATCCCGTGTGGATGGGAAGGAGCGAAGCTCCTGACCGGGTTGGAAGGAAAGTCCACTGACCCCCCCCCCCCCCCCCCCCCCCCCCCCCCCCTTTTTGGCGCAATGACATGTCATTGGGCCGAAAGAGCTGGAAAGCTCGAGTGCCGCTGGTTATAGAAAAAAAAAATATTAATTCTAGTTTGGGAACCCGATCGTGCGTAGATTCGGTGGTTGTGAAGCCAAGTGGAATTAATTGAACATTTATTTATGTTAGCTTTTGGAGTTTGGTTTGTATAATCATTGTCTTGTATATCAGGTAATTCTTTTGTCATGTTTACTTGTGGTTTTCTTACGTTTATTCTTACTATCGTGTAAATAAGTTAAGATTGCTGTTCTTTTGTTATTGTTTGTTTAACAGGCAAGGTACTGTATATACTCGTACATCTATTTTTTCCTATCTTTAACTTTCCTGTATTGTCCCCCAGCCTGTTGGGTGTTTTTGTGCAGTCTGGCTATAGTACATGTTGAGTATTTCATCATCACAAGCATTGACGTTGTCTTTTGCCTGGCTATCGGTTACATATACTTTCTATGATTTGAAAAGTGAGTATTGACTGTTATTGTCTAGGGTTATGCATTACTGATTGTTGAAGTAGTTGAGAGATATTGCATTATTATTAATTGCCATTTTGATAACAGTGCTTAAGACTGTTAATTTAGTACTTTTGTTGAGAAATGTGTTTACTTTGTAGATCTAGTCAGAGACATTGGAACATGCAGAGGTGTTCGAAAACCATAGAGAACAGAAAGAAGAGAATAGCAATGAGAGAGTTCGCTTCAGAGTTAAAGCGCTGTAGAAATTACGCAGTCGATTTCCCTTGGATAAGAATAGTAGATGGATTTGTTGCAAAAGTCTATAAGATAGAAATAAAGGATATTGTGGAAATTAAACTAGAACCATTGAAAGTGAAAGAGAGACCAAAATTAAATTTGAAAGAAAGAACCGAACTGACAGTTACTAAAATGGAAACCAAAACAAAGAATGTCGCAGTGCAAACAAATAACAGGTGTAAGAAGAGATCATGTCGAGGAAAGTACAACTTCCATCAACATCACTTTGATAAGGGTGATTCTGCCAATAGTAATACTACCTCGTCCGAGAGTAAGTCTTGGCGACATGCCGAAAGCAGTATCAACATTAGGAAGGGTAATGTAACAAATCTGTCTATGCCCACAGGTACAACTGTATCCCTTAAACAACAGGTTAAGGTTACATCTGGGCCTGATAAGCTTAGCATTAATTCTAAAAATATTACACAAGGGCGGAACCTAATTCATAAAAGGACAAACCAGGGTGTCGACAGGGATCCTAATACGACTGATGATGTCGTAATTGGTTCAATCTATTTTGATAAGAACCAATATAACCAGTATTGTGAACAGATGAAAAACAAGGCTGATGGTGAGACTATCCATCATCCTCTGTGTACAGTACATATTAACAATGTACCTAATCTTAAGAGTATACAGAATGGTGTAGAAATTGACACTAAAATTACTAATGAGAGTCATGGGATGACACTTCCCTCTATCGATAGGGATTATAAAAATAACTATCCTGTGCAATCTTGCGATAATAATGCACCTAGTAAAAAGGTTTTAGACATGCCAAGGAAGCTGTCTTATCAGACAGGGTTTAAACCTGCAGCCGTGAATAGGAAGAGGTCTCGTGCTCAGTTTAACCAGCTTGATGGATCCTGCTATAAGCATGTGTCACGAAGTGTATTCGCCTTCTTTTCTCTCTGTCAATCTTTTCTCATACCAAAACATTCCTTTTGTCTAAATTCTCTAGACTATCTACCACTCGTCAAAACACATCAGGAGATCTCCCATTTCTTCTGAAATTCCTTTTTCTTAAATCTAGGTTACCAGCAAACCGCTGTGGACTTTTAAACCCCGCCATGAATAATTACAGTTTAGTCAATAGATAGGCAGCGCGGTATATTGTCTTTTGACCTTTGACCTCCGCAACCACCATGAAGAACAACCTGGTATCAAAATGCCACGGACCGGCCAGTTTGTGTGTGTGTTTGAGGGATGGAACGTAATGTCAGAAATAGGTCAGGTGCCCCACCCCTCACGTATGCAAATTAAAGCCACCAAACAGAAACCTGGAAAAATTGGGCGCTATTCTCAAGCGGGATTCTCTCGCTAGCCGGCAGACTGACCGGGACAAAATGGTTGCTCCCAAGAAATACAGAGGGGCCCGATCATTTTAAACAGCAATGGATCTTAGCTGAGCTAGTAAGTGATCTATATTGTTATATGAATAACATGAATTAATCATATGTTTATCTACAACATATCATGTCAGTATCTTTTGTTTTTCACTGTGACAGAATTTTATATCCTTGATTTTGTACAGGAGACAACAACATTATGTATACTGAAAGTTTCATCTATGAACTACCCTTGTCCTGTTTTATACTGAATGATTTCTACTAATTCTACTGTATGATTTCAGTCATATTTTAATCCTGAACTGATTTCTGCAAATATCCTTATTATGTTTTAATGAGTTTATGTGTATTTGTTATGATGGTATTATCAAGGTATATGAATGCCTATCACATAAACATAGAACTATGTAATAATGGGCAACAGCACTGTAGCCAATTTCATAAATGAATATGTTGACTGACTTGTAATTCAGTGGTTCTCAAACCTTGGCAGCAAGGACACCCCAAAATGTTACAGCAGAATAGACAACTATTACCCTGTGGTTCTCAAACCATTGTTGACAGTGACCCCAAATTGATTTTATTGCTCTATGGGCACAAGGTAGACCAGTGGTTCTCAAACTTTTGATGACCATGTGCCCCAAACTTCACAGCTGGTGAAGCTAACAGCCCATATGTTGAAAATCACTGCGGTAGACAAGCTGGAAGCCAGATATAGGTTGAGATCCACCTGTTTGCTTATAACATCAGTTATGCTATAGTATTTCTTAGATAATAGATAGCACTTGGTTAGTGATGTTAACTATGAATGTTCGTTAGATTTCTGATGGACGATTAGCGCCCAGCAGATATGAGAAATGACTTCTCTAGCAAGATTACTAATGGAGCTTCAATTGTTTGTCAATCCAGTCCTACCAGGTTGTCATACCAGAAGACTAAACCATAAGCAGTGTTCTCAAGGGCAGACATACTCCATCCCAGTTGGTGATGAGCCCTGTGTCAAGACGGAGAAAGCTTGCCATTCTCTGAAACCCTAACAAGAACTTGCGGGACCTGGAGTGCTGGGCCATATTGAACCCCTGGCAATAAGACTACATAAATTCAGCATCTGAGATCAGTATCTGAACATGCCAGCAGAACCACTACAGAATATTCCTATTGTCCTATGATGACAAATTAAATCTGACATGGTTCAGAACCATTCATAGATTAGGGAACATATAGTTGTACATTTGAATATATGTGAGATTCTATCTTCATTTTTTTGTAAACTTTACATAACAGAGTCTGTTGTTATTTTCTTTGTAATATTAAAATGGGTTGTATAGTTTTAATAACATAAATCTACACCCTGGGGGCAGAGCCAAAATTAATAAACACTATTGGGTCAGGATATTTTTTAATGTGGCTGGGCACCAAATCTCTTATCCATCTATATGTACTATACATAGTCCTTTGTAGGATATTGGATAAAGAATTTATCGCCTAGAGAATATCCTGCTTAGTTTCACCAGAATTCTCTTAGAAAGTTTTTTTGAGTGGACTAATTCCCGAGGAGAGACTGTGCATTCAACCTGCAGTCTGGAAGAGTTTCCTCTAAAGATTATCTTTTATTCTTCCATCAAGTCTGTCATACTTACACTTTCTCCCTCTAAACAAAAACCATTTCGCTACACATACTAACCGGAAAGCCCCTACGACAAAAAACTCTCGTGACCCAGATGCAAAACAATCGTCAGTTGATTGGTTGAACCCTAAGGTATTCTTGTGTGCAATTTGAACAATTAACTCATTAAATTAAAAAAGTTATTGAATGTCAAAATTATGGCTATGTGTGTGCTTTCAGTAGCTATGCGTTTCTTTTTGTGAACAGTATATATATATATATATATATATATATATATATATATATATATATATATATATATATATATATATATATATATATATATATATATATATATATATATATATACCAACGGGCTGATCACCCGTTTGCCAGTCACTTCGATTACGGAAACAACAGCAAATGGATTGATTTGCCGTTGCCCTAAAGACGCTAATAGGCGTGATGGGAAACAATGGCAAAGAAAACCTATCTGCTGTTGCCCTAAGACGCCACTAGGCGTAATGGCCACTGACTGCTTTGACGGTCGGTGGCTAAGGACGGAAGAAGAAGAATATATATATATATATATATATATATATATATATATATATATATATATATATATATATATATATATATATATATATATATATATATATATTTATCAAGAAAAACTACCTCATACTTTTGCTTTCGTACATATAAACTGAATCAACTATTATTGTTTAGTTTAAAATAACATACAACAAATTTAATAGTCAATTAGTCTTTAACATATGAAAATAAATATGGAAAAATGGGTAAAAATTGAAATTAAAGTTTCTTGACTGTTGTTTAGCATGGACTTTAGAATGTCTATGATTTTTGCTGTAGCCTGTTACACAAGACTTAGCTCCAGATGAGTCCTGCAGTTGTGGTTTCCGTCATTTCTTTTTGGTGATGAGCACACTTCTCTACTCAATTTGTTCACTGTAGGCGGTTGATGGTGATACTCTTTTCGATATCTATGTACTCTTATCGTTCTGGAGTGCGGAAGTTTTATCATAGAGCTCTACTTTCGTATTTGTGAAAGTGTGTTCCTGCTATAATTCCTGATGGATTTTAATATTATTGTGTTCGGTACCATTGTGGCTTTGTCTCGAAATCATTTTTGTGGTGTCAGTATAAATAGAAATGTTAGATTTGGTTCTAAAAGGATATACTATTATAATACACTGTGCTGTTTTGCATCTAAACTTGTAGTATTGTTAAGTGGGTAGCCGACAACCCACGAATAGTTGAGCGCCCAACAATGACCGAACCACCCAGGTGTTTAATTATAGGTCTTCAGGGCGGGGCCTTTTCGCTAAATCTATTATAAAAATGAAACCCCGCGACCCAAATCGTCACGCCAGACCGATGATTATCAGCCATGAACAAAGCTAATTACCTTCTTCCTTCGCGGTACCAGCCATAACATTCACAATGCCAAACGTAAACTCGGTCACCACCACTCGACCGAGCAGAAAGAAACAAAAGGACTACGTCTTAAATGCTTCTAAAGCGGTGCAAAAGAAGACCAGGGTTCTCAATGCAGACACGCCCACAGCACCATTAGTGACACTACAATACAAAAACCACAACCAGTGTGTGATATTAACATTCCAAACATTGCTCGAGCACGAAGCAATGCGTAGCTTGTCCAAGGCCTACTATAAATCAATCGCCTCTGTTGAATCTCGCACCAAAGTACAAGACAACAAAGAAGTTCGTCATCAGAGGGGTGGATACCAGATGTTCCGAAGCCGAGGTCCACAGACGCCTTCCAACTGAAAACGCAGACGTCAAAATCACACGGGTAGAAAGGATAAAAACATGGAACAAGAAAGACACCAACCTGATGATAGTGACGGTTGAAGGATCGACTGACGCTCGAAACCACAACAAAAAAGACAGAGGCATATATCCCTCCGGTGATGCAGTGCTCTAACTGCCAGAAATATTCACACACCAAGAAAACGTGCAGGAGAAATGCAGTTTGCCGGTATTGTGCGGGTAGCCACCCATATCGCGACTGTACCAAAGCGAAGGAGGATAACAATTACAAGGCCATAAATAAAAACCGAACCTGTGCAAACTGCCTCAGAAACCACGGGGCTAGGTACCGAGGCTGCCCGATGTTCCAGGAAACAAAGAGCATCTTGAAAGAGGCCTTGTCCAAAATCATACCTTTCAGAGAGGCAAAAAACAGAGTGGCTGCGGATGGTGCAGAAAAACAAAGCATGATCGACAGAAGACAGTTACACAAACTAACCGCTGAAGTCAAAGATATGAAAATGAAACTACAGGTCGTAAACAGAAACAAGCAGTCTCCCGAAGACGACAAAGACAACGGTGATGATGTAATAGAACTACAAAACGTCAGAGAAATGATGAAAGACATGCAAAGCCTTCAGCAGCAGATAGAAGCAGATGTAAAGAGGCTGACAGAACTGACGGAAGAAAACTCAAAAATTCTCAAGAAAATTGAAGCAGAGCGAAGAGCCATCGAGGAAATGACAGCTAACACAATAGCGACCAAAACAAACGAGCAATCAGACGAAGAAGTCATCGAAGAAACACTTGAAAAACTTCTACCAGCAATAATAGAAAAAGCACTACTACAGATACAGGAAAGCAGGAAGACAAGAGCAACATAAACTAGGAAAGCAAAAACTAACAAAACGACACAAGACAGATAGGAAGGCAGGAAATGAACACCATGAACACACCACGACCGACAAGCAACGAAGAGGAAACCAGACAACCAGCTAGTGGTCCTTTTCAGGACCAGTCCTTTTCAGGACTAACAGACGACTAGCACCGAAGAACCTAACACACAATATACCCCAATTATAACCAACTTTCAGGTTGAACAGGGTATTACAGCAACATAGTAGACGAAAACAACAACAACAATCTCGCACTGACGCTAATGGTGCTCATGTCGAAGATGTCATTTCTACTGGACACGTTTTTCTCCATTTCTATAATACTTTGAACACAGTTATGGTTCAAGGCTCAGAGACTGCAGTTAAAGAGTGGATCCAGAAAGATTTGAATCATAAAGGAAGAAATTATTGCAATTAATACATCACTAGGGAACAGAGGATGTAGTGTGAGGATTGTGTGGGTTCCAGCACACATAGGTATAGCTGGGAACGAGTTGGCAGACCAGAACGCTAAGTATGGAAGGATAAGTAAAAACAATAATAGAGCAGGACTGGGAAGGTCGGAGATCAAGAGCCACGTGAAGCTAACTATATACAAGGAATGGAAGACAACATGGAAGAACAGTAGAAAAGGCAGACATGCGTTCAAACTGCTGCAAGAACCAACAAGGACGTTCCAGGTCAGAGAAGAACTAAAGGTACCCTCGAACAAAAAGCTGTGGCGTCTCCGTCTCGGTGCAGCTTACTTCATGATAGAAGAACCACACTGCCAAGAATGTCAGGAAGAAAATGACATAAACCATTACCTGATCCACTGTAGAAAATACGATCAACAGAGGCTAGAATTAAAAACATACATTAGAAATAACAATATAGACATGACAGGAGATAATGTGTTAAGTATTGATGCACCAGGGGAAGCCCAATCAATACTTAAACGATATATACATAAAACAAAGGAAAACATATAAGGTTAGTAACAATGGCAATATCAAACAACAATAACAACAATGATACTTCAGAAAAGACATTCAACCAACTAGAAATTAAGCAACAAAAACTAACAAATAAAAAAAAAAATAAAACCAGAAAAATTAGCAAACCCATTAACTACTCATAGTACAAGGAAAGGCAACGAAATTAAAAAAAAAAAAAAAAAAAAAAAAAAAACCAAACAAACTTACTTACTTACTTACTTAGTCGTTCCCCTTCTACCGCGAGGTGTAGAGGTTTGGAAGAGAGAGCGCCAGACCATTCTATCAGCTGTCTTCTTCCTGGCCTGGTTCCATTCTAGTCCTCGGTCCTTCAAAGATTGTCTAATGTTGTCCTCCCAGCGGACTCTGGGTCGTCCTGGAGGTCTGGATCCCTGGCTCTTTGTTCCAAACAAACACTAATACAAATTAAAACCAAGTGCAAAGGACAATAGTTAACTATATACAATACAAAACTGAAAATAAAATGACAAATAATAATATAAATTAAAACCAGCAACTGCAAAAGACAATAGTTATTTAAACTTAATACAAAATTACTAAATAAAATGACACTAAATACCCCAATTATAACCAATTTACAGGAACAGGGTAGTCCAAGATCGAACGAGAAGAGGCAACAATGGTCAGCTGTTAAGTTCCCACTCTCCACCTATCCCCTTTTCAAAATAACAACAATATTTGAATCATTTATGGGAAACAGCAACGACTGCTGGAGTCAGTCGAATGGCTATAACGTCAACAGCTGTTATCAACAATGCACCAACCACTTCCGATGCCCAGAAATTAGCACTCACTTGCTGTTCCTTTCCCGTTCTCTCTGATACATTCGTTCAGGAGTATGACAAACAACTACAGATGGTACAAGACACGCCTTCCTCTACATCAAGATCTATCATTACAGAGAAGCTTTCAGTTACATCAAGATCTACCGTTACAGAGACAGAGCATAATTCATCCATAGGATGCTTGATAGTAGTCTAGAAAGGACACCATGCAAGCAAACTATACAATCACCACATGATGATGTGTATACAAACAAAAACATCTGAGATGGAGCTACTAAAAGCTGAATTGAGCAGTCTCAAAAAATCTTACGAACAGCGTCAGGCTGATCACATGTCTCTAAACATTCGCTACGAAAACAGCAAAACTCAAATTTAGAAGCAGACTACACAACTGCACACAAACGAATAGGGTCACAAACAGAAACGTGCGGACAGCGTCCGACCTCCACAACAAATACTACATTCAGAACTACACCTTAATGAACGTAATTCCCTGGACACTCCGGAAAATCCTGTAGCCAGTGTCTGCAGAATTCCGGTCAAAATGTCATATCACCACCTGCCACTTCGACAGGCAGCTGCCAGCACACACCACTAGACTTCTAGCAGCCACAGCACAACTGGAACAAGGGAAGTAACAGCTGTTATCACTAGCACCCACACGAACAGAAGAAAACATCTCATCTTTGGGGACCATACCATGAAGGAGCTTCAAAAATCAAAACTAGTAACTGGTGATACTGAATCGGTGTCTGCTCGCTTCAAGAACTGGGCATCAACTCACGACCTACTGAACCTCCTTAAACGGTTTTCGCCTGATCTCTCTGTAACTAGATCTGTCAGACTCAATAAAAGATATTGAACTCTCACAGACAGACCTAAACGAGATCACATTCCATATTTCGGTCCCTATCCCATTATGCCAAAAAAATGTGTTCCTCTTTTATCCCACCAGTCCGTGCCTTTTACCGCAAATATGTTGAAACTAACAATGCTAAACTTAAAAAAAGAATGCCTCAGAAATGAACATGTTTTCATAGATCACAGCTCGGTCTTTCTTGTCACATCTGGAGCCCCTAGGAAGCATCTTTACAGCGGTGACATTACATTGTCCAGTCAAGGGACCAGTATGTTGGCGACAAATATAAAATATCCAGAACGCACCCTCAAAGGCACAACTCGCACATCAGCATCTAAATATATCCATCCAAACGCCATGTGAATACAAATAGCTACTCCTCTAATGCCAATTATGACCTTCATTTTCCATCACTACCCACAACTTTAAACAGCAGCCGCCCAAAATTATCAGATAATCAGGATCATCACGTTATACCTCTTGTTTGCACCACGGATGTGCAGGAAACCAACAATTTCTGCTTTCAACAACATTCTGCCACAGACGACCCAACTCGACAACACCGACTTGACCCACTCCATTCCCAAAGGTCTGTAAGTGATCCAATTCAATCTGCTCAGCCTTCATCAACAGAAATGTCACTATGTGCGCTGTCGTCCCAGACACCAATGAGAGTTCACCCATCATCGCTGTCGTCACAGGTTTACCCACATCGACCCACTGTAAAGGGCAATTTTTACTATCTTGCAATATAATACATTTATATTCTTATTATGTTCGCAAATATTTTGGAAGCAAAGTATTTCCTTTTTTAAGTGCTTAAGGAGAAGTCATTTTTGGGTTGCTTCCCTTGAAAATAGTCCGTCATCTTCGATCGGACTCCGCAGACGACTCTAGGCCTACTGTGATTTATTCTTTGGCTGGGTAGGAATAGATTGTTCTTGCTTCAGTATATCTATGGCCTGAATTTATACGTAGTGTTTGTATGAGTAGGACGAGTCTGTCTTATATATGGATATCTTTGCATTTCTAAGTCGAACTAATTTGGTTGTCGCTAGAAAAGGTCAAAGGCTATGCAGCGGAAGTATCGCTAGCGAAGGGGTGTGATTCATGGCTGCCATCCTGTGAGGATGCTGAGTTTTGTTGTAGCAGGCTTTTTGCCGAAATAGTGATCTATATATGGATGGGGAAAAGTGATAATCATTTAGACATGTTGTATGTACTTTACCCCAGTGTTTATTCTCTTTTGCCAAGGAATGGCAAAGTTATATTTCGCATAAAAAGGTAAAACCACAATTTATTATGAACTTGGGCTTCGCCATCGTTGTTGATAAGCAGATGCACAGTGGTACTTTTAAAAAGAATATCCATTCAAAGGAAGAAGACATTCCTATGTATCAGCACTGGATTGTATGATATTATTCAATTACCTCTATGAGAGAACCTATGAAGAAATGAGGACATTTAATGAATGACCAATTTTGGTCTATATTCTATAGTGAGTGAAGCTCACGAGAGAGAGAACAGCCATGTTGAAATTCATATACTTTGTATTTATCGAGTGAGAAAAAGGGATGCCTGTACTATCGCTCGATGAACCAAGAGATCACTGCTACATGTGAGAACCCATGTCTGGGATTCCTATATTATGAAATATATATATATTGAACTTTACGTGAAGGAATATTCGCTAGACGAGGTTAGGTTTAGGAGCCTTCCTCTATCTTGGTTATGGTCTGACGTGCCCAGTCAGTAAAGCCAGATGATTTACATGATGGAACGCTGAATGCTTATTTACGAATGCTCCATTATGATATTTGCCAAGCATGAATGCTAACTTAAGATGATATTCCTGTGATCAACATTATGCTGTCTATGTCGACATTTGTTCCTGTAACCATACACGTACTGTCCAAGTGTGCGTCCCATTAAATGTTATAAAAAGACCACCGTAGTTCCAGTACTTCTTGAATTCGAACAGTGTGAGTATGAGTGATGTACTACCAACCTGTCAACTCTATCGAATCATTCTACCATTCGCGTACTGACATTCAGATACACACTCATTGTTTACACTCACATTCTTGTCGGAGCCTCATCACGTTCCAGGACAAGATGACCTGTATGACCAAAACTGTGCTGGGTTTGATGAGTTGACAATCGTTACACTTTACTACACCAGTCCCAACATCTACATTTATCCACTGGTGGACATTCACATCATTTAGCAAATAAAGCATGATTCAACAACTAGTAGCCAGTATGAGTTAACAACTAAACAGAGTTTATCAACTGGTGTGCCAGCTTCCTGGGTCAACCTGCACAGTGACCATATTGAGAAGTAAACTACTGAGACCAGACGTTCCTTGGGGTCTGTTACGACACACAAATACATCAACAGTACAACTCTACAGTGATGTCAGCGTGACCTGTCCTGTCGAGAGTATGCAGTAACTAGGTCAGGGTTTGTTGACATTTGGTTCATTGGACATTTGCCATACAACTGACAGTGTTACACAGCAAGCTTGGTTGAAACATAGAACATTACACATCAGGACTGGAGAATATTTGACAGTGTTTGCGAAAGAAAATGTTATTGAACTGAGAAGTCCTACATTGATTGTTATCATTCAAATCAACGATGGAGCTTCTATTTCTGTGTTGAATTTAAAATAATTAGACCAGAAGTATTTGTTTAATAAAGTACCACAGTACTGTACTATTAGGCAGTGTAACTGAGCCTTCATTCCAACACATTCTTTCTGCAACACTCTATTTACATCATATTGCCATACTATTTATGCATTTATGTATTTATGTTTAACTATTTATATGTGATATTTGTTTGTATCCAGCGGGTTGTTGTTTCGGTTGGGCGGTGTCACACAGCAGAGTATCCCACGTAATAGAGGGTCTGATGTGTGCGTTTCTATAGGTGCAATTTTCTTGATTGAAAATTTGCTGCGACAGCTGTTGCTATTAGTGTTAGCTGTGAAGACTGTACTCATTGTTGTTTTTGTAATATTCCTCTGTTCTTTAGTTTGTTTTGATTTGTTTGTAATTTGTTGGTCTACCCTATTCTATCTTTCAGTTCTATTCTCAATTTATATTTATATACTGTGGCGTTATTTGTATTTGTTATCCTCTTGCGGTTTATCTTTTATTGTTTTTCCCATTTGATTTATTTCATTTCCGCAAATGTTTTCATGTTCTTCTGTATAACTGTTTTGTTTTGTGCCTGATCGACATACACTATTTAAAATATAGTTGATCATATAAATTGATGTACAAGAATCAACTGATAGTTAATTGCTATTACTAAAGGTACACAGTTGATGATATAAAACACTATTTCTGGTGCACTGCACTTATATTATAGAGTGAACCAGCAACTTATAGCTGTTATTATATAAGGATTTATACAAGACCTTTGTAAGGCTTGTTTCCCACAGTGATTGGGATAGTTAAGTACTATTTTTCCACAGGTTAAAAAGTTATCATACAAGGTCTTTGATTAAGACTAAGAAAGTGAATTTATTTACTTTTGCAAATTACTGATCTTATTAGACAAGATGTCTACCTTAGATTATTTTATCACACAAGGCAGGGCTCTTGATAAGACTGGTCAGCAATTAGAACAATGGGCAGTTGCTCAATATGACAAAGCATTAGCTGCAGAAGAGAGAAAACTTGCTGCTGCTGCTGAAGAAAGAAAAGCATTGATTGAAGAAAAGAAATTAGCAGCTGAGGAGAAAAGATTAGAAGCTGAGGAAAAAAAATTACAAAGAGAGGATGAACAAAAGAGATTGCAGATACAGACTGATGAAAAAAGATTCCTGATGGAAATGGAAAAAGAGAAAAGAAAAGATGAGGCTACTGCACAAGAGAAAAAAGCAATAAGAGAACATGAACACCAAAAAGAACTTTTAGCATTTGAGTTAGAAAAGTTAAAGTTAACAAACATAAGTAATGTTAATCAAGCATCTAGTGGTAATGGTAAACCCTTTACTTACAAGGTCAAGGTACCAGCGTTCAACCCTTCCAGTGATGACATAACATTCTGGCTAAACAGATTTGAACGCTCGTGTCGAGCACATAATGTGGACAAATCACAATATGCTAACCAGTTATCAGAAAATCTGAAAGGTGATTCTCTGACTAGTTTAAGTTTGGTTGAAGAGGCTGACAAAGATAACTATGATGTTATTAGGGCAGCCTTATTAAAGAAGTATCAGTTGTCTGAAGAGGGTTATCGGAAGTTGTTTAAGACAATGGTGCCTGAGGCAGGTGTAGAATTCTCAGAATTCATTGCAAGGACACGTCTTACATTTGATCGTTGGATTGAGCTATCCAAAACAGAAAAGACTTATGAAGCCCTTATGGACTTGATACTCAGAGACAAGATTATGTCAAGTATAAATAAACCTTTCCTCGAATTCTTACATGAGCGTAAACCTAAGTCTCTAAAAGAAATGGAACAGTATTGTACCCAATACGTCACTGCACATCCGGACGTAGCTATTAGCAACAGTAAGGTTAAAGAAGGTATGCCAGTTGCTTCTGCAACACCATACAACCCTAATCACTCTCACAAATTCCAAGGACCTCAAAATAGGTTTAATAAAAAAGGTAACTATTACAGTTATCAGAACCAAGGTAACCAATCATTTCAGGGTTCTTCTTCGAATACCTGGAGAAGAGCTGACAGCCCTCGATTCAGGGGTGGTCATAATTACAGGAACTTTCGCAAAGGAAGTCATTCTAGAAACTATCCAAGTTTTCCTTCATGGAGACAACAGGATCATAATTACCGAGATACTCATTATAATGAATATGATGATAGTAACCAAAGGAGCTATGATTCAAACCCGAGTAGGGGTTATAATAGTGGAAACAATGATAAGTACAGAGGCAATAATAACAGAGGTAGAGCACAATTCAAAAAACATAAAGCTCATTACCAGGCGAACTCTGCACAGCAAGAGTCCCACGAAGCCTATAAACAAAATAAAGATAATGATGACTCTAATAATATGGCATGTGCCGCTTTTGATTTTGGGAGAGCATCTCAGTGCCCCCAATGCAAAACATTATTTGAGCCAACCACAGTGTCTACTTTAAGCTGTGGCCATCCTCTTCCCGCTCTTCCTGCGTCAATCGCGCATGATGGGAGAGGTTCTCTTGTCTTACACAAAGGTTTAGTAAATGACAATCCAGTCTCAGTACTTTTTGATTCTGGATGCACAACTATTGGGGTTAGGCAGTCACTCATAGATCCTTCTCATTCTACAGGCAAAGTAGTCAAATGCGTAACATTTGGCGGCACCATAGAGAAATACTCTACCGCTATCATTAGGATTGCTACTCCTTTCTTCACAGGAGATGTACACGCATGTCTTTTGCCGAATCCGATCGCTGATCTTATCATCGGTCGCATTCACGGAGTCAAAGAATGCACTCCGGAGCAAATTTCCGTTTGGGAAAATCAAAATATGCAATCTGCTAATGCAGTAGTCACTAGAGCTCAAGCTCTCAATATGCCTGAAACTTCATCTGTTGAAGATAATGAAGTGCATAACCAAGATGATCCCTTGGTAATTTCTCGTGACTCGTTTATAAAACAACAAGAAGAAGATCCGACTCTTAAGAAATTCTTCACTCTTGTAACAAAAGGTGATCCGAATAAAGATTCAAATTGTAAATCTTGGATTACAATGAAGAATGGCGTACTTGTACGTATGGTGCAAGACTCCACTAAGTCAAGTCATTCTCAGATTCTTGTACCCAAGAATTTGAGAGTTAAGATCTTACAACATGCACACGACTCTCAGTGTGCTGGTCACATGGGTTTTTCCCGTACAAAGTCAAGAGTTCTTGCGGCTTTCTTTTGGCCTTTTGTGAACAAGGACATACGGATCTATTGTCGATCCTGTAAAGTATGTCAAGAAGTCAAATCCAAAGGTCCTCGTCATGCTGCGCCTATTCAGGCTGCAGATATTCCTATTCGTCCATTCCAGAAAATGGCGATAGACATCATTGGTCCATTCAAGATCAAATCTGCTAGAGGACATCAGTTTATCTTAACGTGTGTAGACATGTGCACACGTTGGCCAGAGGCTATCCCTCTAAAGAGCATTACTACCGCTGACATTGCAGATGCTCTTTGGCTTATATTTTCTCGGCTGGGATTCCCCGGAGAAATATTATCAGATCATGGCACCCAACTGATATCGGATACCATGTCTCAAGTAATGTCTACTCTACAGATAGAGAGATCTTTGAGTAGCATCTATCATCCTATGTCCAATGGGATGGTCGAGCGACTAAATAGAACACTTAAGAACTTATTAGGGAAGATAACTGAGGATCATCCTCAAGATTGGGATAGGGTTTTACCCGCGGCCCTCTTCGCGTACAGAGAGGTCCCCAATGAACATACAGGGTTTTCGCCCTTTGAACTTGTCTTTGGCGCGCGACCGCGCGGCCCAATGTCTTTGCTGCATGATCTTATAACAGCTGACAATATTGACGATGACACAAAATCTTCTTACGAGTATGTCATCGCGCTGAGACAAAAGATTATCGAAGCATGCAAATTGGCAACGTCCTCTTCTGAATTTGCTAAGCAGAAGGCAAGACAATTTGCTAATAAGAAGAGAACTTTACGACAACTTTGTCCTGGTGACAAAGCATTTGTTTTGCTACCTTGTCGTGAAAATAGACTCCTTATTAGTTGGAAAGGTCCGTACGATATAATATCGAAAATTTCAGATGTTGACTACATCGTCGATATTAACGGGAAGCATAAAACCTTCCACATCAATATGCTTACGGAGTTCCATGAACGTCCTGACTATCTACAGCCTATTTTCCAGGCAACGGACGATTCTCATGTCAAACATGGTCATTACTCATCACTGTCTGTAATACAGGATGAGGAAACAAGTTTTTCGGATGTTAATCTCCCGCTTCCAATGATCCCACTTCATTCTAGTGAATCATGGAAAGACGTTACTGTTTCTCCTGATTTGTCTCTAGGAGAACGGCGACAAGTTTCGTCTATGTTACAAACATTTCAGGATGTCCTCACTGACATCCCTGGACAAACTCATGTCATTGAGCATGACATTGTTCTAACTGAACATACTCCAATTAGGGTTAGGCCTTATCCTATCCCTATACATTTCCAAACACAGGTTGAAAAGGAGTTGGATGAAATGATAGATTTACAAATAATCGAACCATCCACTTCTGCATATTCTTCGCCGATGGTTATTGTTCGAAAAAAAGACAATAACATACGTCTTTGCGTTGACTATCGCAAATTGAATCAAGTTACGAAGTTCGATGCTGAACCTATGCCTTTACTAGAAGAGTTACTTACTCGTCTTTCTAAATCGCATTTTTTCACTAAACTTGATTTGTCTAAAGGATATTGGCAAGTTCCATTATCCGAACGCGCCAAACCTCTTACCGCTTTCTCTACTCCCAGAGGCCTTTTCCAATGGAATTTTATGCCTTTCGGCCTTATGAACGCACCAGCTACATTTGTACGCATGATGCGTCGAATCCTATCGTATCGGTCAGATGTCATTGCTTATCTAGACGACATCTGTCTTTTCAGCGATACTTGGGAAGATCACTATTCAGGATTAGTTGAATTATTATCAACTCTGCGTGAGTATAACCTGACAGCAAAACCATCTAAAGCTTGTATTGGCTTTAGCGAAATTGCTTTCTTAGGCCATCGAGTAGGTCACGGTTTCTTGAAGACAGAAGACCATAATATCACTAAGATACTTAACATCTCTATCCCTAGGACTAAAAAGCAAGTGCGAAGTCTTTTAGGTCTCATACAATTTTATGGACGTTTCATTCCGAATCTGTCCTCTATCATGGCACCTCTCTCTACACTATTAAAGAAAGGGTCGCCTAACATGGTTCACTGGTCTCATGAATGCCAATCTTCACTAGAGAAGATCAAAACTATGTTTTCATCACCACCTATTTTAGTGTTACCTACAACAGATAAGACATTTGTTCTTCGTAGTGACGCTTCATCCACTGGGATTGGAGCGGCACTAATGCAAGAGTACTCTGGAACTCTGCATCCTGTAATGTATATATCCAGAAAACTTAATGCTGCAGAAAGGAATTACTCGGTTTTAGACCGTGAATTATTGGCAATGGTTTGGTCAATTCTCAAACTCCAAAGATTCCTTCTGGGCGCGCATTTCGTAGTGGAAACTGACCAAAAAGCTCTTACGGCTATCCAAAGTAAGAACTTGAAGAGCTCGAGATCAACTCGATACGCAATCGCTCTTCAACCTTTTCATTTTTCGGTACGAGCTATCCGTGGTTCAGAAAATGTGATGGCGGACATTCTGTCCAGATGCCCACATGATGCCACTTAACTGTTAAATATTGGATCTTTTTAATATGTATAACTTTACAACAGTTATTTTTTGTTTCTTTACTAAGATACACATTTGTAATTTAATAATAGAATGATGGTATCGCTACTTAGCGGTTTATTGATGTTAATTCACCGCTGTTCTTTGATGATTGTTTCTTCATAAATCATAAATTTAAGATTATAGTGTGAATTTTTGGTATGCATTGTATAATTACCAGAATTGTATTATACGTACATCACACCTTCCTGGAAACATTTATTCGTAGGGAAACAATTTCTCTCAGATTTTGAGATATATATTCTCACCAGTCATATTAGGAATTATAGTTATTCCTGATATTTTCATCTGCGCAGTATTCTTGCGTTGTGAGCCTATTCTACGGTGCTCCTAGATGTATTTAAAAAAAAAATTTTATTTTTTTTTTCCCGGGAGGTGTGGTAAGACTGTAAAGGGCAATTTTTACTATCTTGCAATATAATACATTTATATTCTTATTATGTTCGCAAATATTTTGTAAGCAAAGTATTTCCTTTTTAAGTGCTTAAGGAGAAGTCATTTTTGGGTTGCTTCCCTTGAAAATAGTTCCGTCATCTTCGATCGGACTCCGCAGACGACTCTAGGCCTACTGCGATTTATTCTTTGGCTGGGTAGGAATAGATTGTTCTTGCTTCAGTATATCTATGGCCTGAATTTATACGTAGTGTTTGTATGAGTAGGACGAGTCTGTCTTATATATGGATATCTTTGCATTTCTAAGTCGAACTAATTTGGTTGTCGCTAGAAAAGGTCAAAGGCTATGCAGCGGAAGTATCGCTAGCAAGGGGTGTGATTCATGGCTGTCATCCTGTGAGGATGCCGAGTTTTGTTGTAGCAGGCTTTTGCCGAAATAGTGATCTATATATGGATGGGGAAAAGTGATAGTCATATAGACATGTTGTATGTACTTTACCCCAGTGTTTATTCTCTTTTGCCAAGGAATGGCAAAGTTATATTTCGCATAAAAAGGTAAAACCACAATTTATTATGAACTTGGGCTTCGCCATCGTTGTTGATAAGCAGATGCACAGTGGTACTTTTAAAAAGAATATCCATTCAAAGGAAGAAGACATTCCTATGTATCAGCACTGGATTGTATGATATTATTCAATTACCTCTATGAGAGAACCTATGAAGAAATGAGGACATTTAATGAATGACCAATTTTGGTCTATATTCTATAGTGAGTGAAGCTCACGAGAGAGAGAACAGCCATGTTGAAATTCATATACTTTGTATTTATCGAGTGAGAAAAAGGGATGCCTGTACTATCGCTCGATGAACCAAGAGATCACTGCTACATGTGAGAACCCATGTCTGGGATTCCTATATTATGAAATATATATATATTGAACTTTACGTGAAGGAATATTCGCTAGACGAGGTTAGGTCTAGGAGCCTTCCTATATATTGGTTATGGTCTGACGTGCCCAGTCAGTAAAGCCAGATGATTTACATGATGGAACGCTGAATGCTTATTTACGAATGCTCCATTATGATATTTGCCAAGCATGAATGCTAACTTAAGATGATATTCCTGTGATCAACATTATGCTGTCTATGTCGACATTTGTTCCTGTAACCATACACGTACTGTCCAAGTGTGCGTCCCATTAAATGTTATAAAAAGACCACCGTAGTTCCAGTACTTCTTGAATTCGAACAGTGTGAGTATGAGTGATGTACTACCAACCTGTCAACTCTATCGAATCATTCTACCATTCGCGTACTGACATTCAGATACACACTCATTGTTTACACTCACATTCTTGTCGGAGCCTCATCACGTTCCAGGACAAGATGACCTGTATGACCAAAACTGTGCTGGGTTTGATGAGTTGACAATCGTTACACTTTGCTACACCAGTCCCAACATCTACATTTATCCACTGGTGGACATTCACATCATTTAGCAAATAAAGCATGATTCAACAACTAGTAGCCAGTATGAGTTAACAACTAAACAGAGTTTATCACCACATACCCAGCCTTTCATCATTTCCTATATCAACAACGACTCTTGGACTATGCACCTTACACTTGGAGGTCGTACTTGCCGGAATACCCCACTCATTCAACAATATCAACAACGGTACCTCAACATCCCGCTTTCTACCAAATGCATCTCATCTATCAGGGCCAAATCCACCGCACTTCTATTTTCAACAACCCTCTATTCCACATTAACAGCGACTGTTGGCCTATTTAGTTGTCTCTGTAACACCAGCGACTGTCGATTGTTGCTATTGTGGTGAGTTGGGATTATATAAATATAGTTATAGGGGACTTAGTGTACTGAATGAGATCAGCTGTGAAGGTCTCTGTATCTAATAAGGTTGGTGTGTTACAGAGAACCGTGCTTGCTACCACATTTCGACCTGAATCAGACTTATTCTTGAATTGTATGATGACTTCTTTTAATGTCTAGGGTTATGATAGTGATGAAGTGTAAGTTCACAACAACCAACAGACAGATAAACACCTAAGTTAAGATTCACAACAATTTACAACACTATGACAATTGTGGTAAAGTGGGATGTTATAAATATTTATAGGGGACTTAGTGTACTGACTGAGATCAGCTGTGAAGGTATCTGTATCTAATAAGTGTGGTGTATTACAGATAACCTTACTTGCTACCACATTTATACCTCAGTCAGGCTTATTCTGGAATATTGTGATGACTACGTTGAATGTCTAGGGTTATAATAATGATGAAGTGTATGTTCACAACAACCAACAGACAGATAAACAATTTAATTTAATCCACAATACTTTACAACACTGTGACACTCACATACATAGAACACTCTATAAGACTATCTTAAATGAGTCAAGCGCTAAAGTTTAAAAATATATGTATTAATTCCTTCAAATATTAGATATCCTGATTCAACTACAAAGTGAACCAGGAATCACAATCAAATGTAATCACAAATTATATGTACACAATTTATAGATAGAATCTTTGTATTGACATATATTATTATTGCAATTTGTGTGTAAGTTGTGCTGTAGTCCTATGAGGTAATACTGGCTTTTCAAGTGTGTCATCATGACTTCAAGTGTTTGTTTCTCGTGGACATAATATTGGGAAAGTTCACAGTTTCTTTTGATTTGAAACAAATAACTATCCCTCTTGAATTAAGGTAAAGTCACTTTTAGAGGGGGGTTATACACAGGATTGAGCTGCTCTGGCCAATACTCTTAACTTCTGTGTGGGCGGCAGGAAACAGTCTCCACTGCTCGCTTGCTTCACCGTGTTCTTGAGAAACACACTGGTCGCTATCTTGACCAAGGAGTCTGCTACCAGCCTCTGGATTCAGCAAAACTCAGACCAGGTGCTGCTTCAATACGTTAGTACCACTGTCCCTGAAACAAGAAGGTTGTACTTCCTACTTCAGAACTAATTTATATTCTATTTCCACACTGAGCACAATACATAACAAACACTGAGTTCAGTGCTGTAGGCCAACTGTTATCTTCTTATGTAACACATTCACCAGTATTCCTCTCCCTAACGCCTCTGCAATTCCAGCATTATTTCCTTCTATTCAATAAGATAGGTGTCATAGTACTATTTGGCAATTCCATATAGTTATACACCTCTCCGACAAGTTTTGTTCATGGGCGAGCAATATCTAGGCTTTTCCTCATGTTTGCTACTGAACCACGCACATACAGACATAAATGTATCAATTCACATTCAATTTTCATCTAAAAGATATCAAATCTTTCTAGCTTACCACAATTCATGGAAATATTAAACAAAATACGTTTACTGGCAATGAGTTATGGCAGAATTCCGATCTGCCTCTGTTTCTGGCTTTCATAAGAAAAATATGAGCTGGATCTCAACGCACTTGCTTTTCAGTAAGTTTATTTTAAAAATGTGGCACTGAACAGACGCTCCTAATTGACTATATCAAATGGTCTAGCCAATAAGACCATGTTTACAAAAGTATTTGAAAAAAAGTACACTTCCTACCGTTTCCCGTAACAACCAAAAATAGTATCTGCAATCGACTAATCATGTTTAGGCTTACATATTCTTCTAGCCAATAAAATCGGATTTAACTTGTTTTCCTATTTCCCGTAAAATGGTGGTTTCAAAACATGCCACTGAGCAATTATGATTTGGTGCTGTCAGACAACCTCACTATTTTATTTTGGCTATAATTTGTTAATTCCTAGACTATTTGCGTAACACTTAACATATTCTTTGTCAGCAAGTCCTAAGGAACCCAAATATATAAATTTAATGGAGCTAAGTGGCTGCGTTCAAAATATGTATTCTAGGATAGCCGTGCTGTTACCACCTCCTCACTTCCATACTAGGGGATGTCTGCTGTACTGTCAGACTAATGTCAGGATTTCAGACGTAAAACAGTAGAATGTCATTGTTGCGTGATAAATTCTCGCAACATCGTTTTATTTCAATATCTGTTTTATAACGCAAGGGCAACAACTGCTTGGAATTTATAGTCACTTTTCTCGGTAAGCATTTGTCTTCTCGCGTTGGTATCGAATGCAGTTAAATTTGAGCTGTGGTCATTTTTGCGCTGGACTGCGCATGACTTGTCTTGTTGTTTGGTCGATCGGTTTCCGCCCACCACTAGTGGAGTGAGCGATTTGGAATGGCGAAAGAGATGACTCGTTGAAGAGGGGATCTCCGCTATTTTTTGTTCTGTCAGGGATGTGTAGTCCTCTTAATGGATATTTCGTTTATTCGAGATAATACCTCTAGTGTTTCCCACATGTCGGGAGGCGTGATATTTCTGTGTATTTCATGAAAGCAAGGTAAATTGACTTTTTCATTAACTCTATCGATTTTGGGTCGTGAGCGATTTCGATTCATAGCCTGTCTTCGAAAGTCGTCGTCACGAGATGTTTTCCCAGCTCACATGTCGCTGCATTGTACTGCATCGGTTGATGCAGGTACCAAGGACCATTACTTGCTACTTTGTTAAATGAACTAGGTTTGGAAAACCTTTATTATCTAGAGGATATTTTTGAGGACATTATTTATACTTCGGCAGACGTGTCTGTCTTGCTGAAGTCAAACTAAGGAGAGTGAACTGATCTCATACATCTGGTTATCTCCTGGCTGTTATAGAAAAGGATGGAGTTTTTCACCTGACTACATTTACAGCACTTTGAAATATAACATGCATCTGACTCATCATTGTAATGCTGTCTACCGTCTATTGCTGTATTGAATGTTGCTGTGATAATGACTGTTTGATGTGCCTACACATTTGCGTAACCATTTTGTCACTGTGGCGTCCACAATAAATAATGAAGAAAAACGTCAACGGCTGTTTCAAGACTCATTGACTTTATACGTCGTGAGTTTACTGACGTCCTATGTGGATTGCCCTGTTATTGTTGTATGAACATTGTTTTGACTGAACACATCTACACACTACACAAAACCAGACATGCGGATACCATCCATCATCATATGGCATCACGCATCATTTGGTGGCCATAAGCTGGTTTCATTCTGGTACCAGCAAACACGGGGTCCCTTACCCACTTCATTTTCAACAAGAATTCATCAGCATCCTTCAAGAAATTAACATTCTTCAATACAGTCAACATCTTCAAAATTTTCAAAGTACTCGGCGTTGCCCGGTAAAAGTCAAAATTTCAATTTTTTGACGGAAACAAGAATTTGACAGTACCCGGCGTTGTTACATGTTGCCGGATAACTCGGACTGCTGTTATCTTTTACGCAAGTCAAGCAAGTTGCTGCTGTCAAGGTTCCAGTGCTGTCGTTTTTTGAGAAGGTCAAGTGCCGGTTGAAACGGGTTGTTTTCTGAAGAAGGCCAAGTACCGATTTCCATCAACTTACTTTTGGATTAGAAGGTCAAGTGCCGAAACAACTCAACACACAGTATTTCAGAAGCTCTTGTACCATCGTGTTAGCAGTGGAAGCAGTTCAGATGTGCCATCATCGTTGGAGCTTCGCTCTTTAGGACGTTGATTGACATCCGTTTTTCTGCTGTTCTACGATTGGAAGCCTATAAGTTAAGTGGCCTGTTTGTATGTAAACTGTGCCCTTATACTTCTGCTGAGTCTTCTGTGTATCATCTCATTCTATATGTTATATGTCTATATGTTATTTGTATATTTATATGTTTATATTTCAGCGGGTTCTCGGTTGGGTGGTGTCTCCGTTAGATTATGCCACGTCATAGAGGTCGTCTATTGTGAGCGTTTTCTGTAGGGTTTGCAAATTTCCGATACTGGAATTTGCTAAGCGACTTCTGTTGCTATTTATGTTAGCTGGGATGACATGTTTTGCTCTTGACTTCGGTATTCTTTCACAGTCTTTAGTTTTGTTGTGATTCGTTTGTATTTGTTAGCCTACTCTTGTCTATACTTTAGTTTCATACAACATTTTTGTTTATACACTGTGGTGTCATGTATTTTGTTTAATTCTATCGCAGATATCGTCACATTTTTTGTGATATTTCATTAATTTCTGCTTTATTTTTAGTTGATTTCTGCGAAAGTTTTTGTATTGTTGCTGATCTTTGTTATTGTTTACATTGTTATTGTTTACATTGTTTGTATTGTTTACATTTTCAATGTTTACATTCTGCATGTGTTTACATAGTCATTGTTTACAGTTATAGTAATTAGTTAATGGGCTATGCTAATGCACTGTTACTACTACACTGATGATAAATGAATGATGAATAGTGTCGTGCACTATTGAATGAGAAGTGCACTTATGATCAAGAATTGAGTGCTGATATTTCATATACAAGTTCTTTGATTGGAGACTTGTTTCCCACAGAGACTGGGATAATATAAGGTGATGTGAATATACAAGTGCTTAATTAAGACTTGTTACACTTAGGTTTGAAATAAATTAGTTAATTATTTCAGGTTTTGGACTCATATGTTAGACAACATGTCTACATTTGAGCACTTTATTGAGCAGGGTAAATTGCTTGGGAAGACTGGTGATAAGTTAGAAGAATTTGCAACTGCTCGATATGATAAAGCAATGGAAGCTGAACAAAAGAAACTGCAGATGCAGGTGGATGAAAAAAGATTCCAAATGGAAATGGAAAAACAAAAAAGGGAATCAGAAGCTGAGGAGAGAAAACTCCAGCTAAAGCTAGAAGATGAAAGACTTCAAAAAGAGGCTGAGAATAAAAGACTTGAAAAAGAGGCTGAGAATAAAAGACTTGAAAAAGAGGCTGAGAATAAAAGACTTGAAAAAGAGGCTGAGAATAAAAGACTTGAAAAAGAGGCTGAAAATAAAAGACTTGAAAAAGAAGCTGAAAATGAAAGACTTCAAAAAGAGGCTCACGCTGAGGAAAGAAGATTACAGAGAGAGTCTGATGAGAGGAAAGAGAAAGCAAAAATGGAACATGAAGAAAAGGTCTTAGCTTTAGAGTTGGAAAAATTGAAATTGACGAGCATGAGTAATGGTAATGATTCAAACAAGGGTTCATCTTCTGGTAAGGCTAATAATGATACTTTTAAGATTAAGTTACCAACATTTAGTCCTTCCAGTGATGACATAATGTTCTATCTGGACAGATTTGAACAAGCATGTACAGCTCATAACATAGACAAAGCAAAATATGTTTATCAGTTATCAGGGATACTGACAGGTAAAGCTCTAAGTATATTAAATATGGTGGATGAACCTGACAAGAACAATTATGAGGTTGTCAGGGCCGCTTTGTTAAAGAAATATCAGCTTAACGAAGACGGCTATCGTCTACAATTTAAAAACATGTTACCTGAAAATGGAGTTGAATTCTCCGAGTTTATTGCAAGAATACGCATTACTTTCTCACGATGGGTTGAACTATCTAAGACGGAAAAAACTTATGAAGGACTTATGGACTTAATACTTAGAGACAAAGTCATGTCGTCTGTCAATGAGTCTTTCCTTGCTTTCCTTCATGAACGTAAACCTAAAACAATAAAAGAAATGGAAGATTTCTGTTGCCAATACGTAACTGCGCACCCACACATAACCATGGGTAACTCTAAGGTGAAAGAAGGTTTACCAGTTGCTTCGGCAGCTCCGTATGGTCAAAACTTTGCTCGTAGATCCCAACAAAATTTTGATAGAAAGAGTAGCGGTAATTTCTGTCAAAATCATGGAAATCAATTTCATGGTGATTCTTCTTCGAAGAATTGGAGACAACCTGATAGTACTCGTTACTATCACCCTAATAATTATAAGCATTTCAAAAGAGGATATGGTAATAGAGGTTATTCCCTGCCGAAGACCTCAGAACCAAACAAATAGATGTTCGCATCAATGTGAACATGATAGTAATCGTGGAAACTGGAATTCGAACCAGGATAACAATTACAATAGAGACAATAATAACTGCAGAGATAATAATAACTCTGATAACTTCAGAGGTAATAATAGTCGGGGTAGATCTCAACACAAAAAAAAGAGATATCAGCAGGCTAATGCTGTACAACAGGAAACTGAGGGAGCCTGTAATCATGTTGTTGATAGTAAAAACTTTGACGCTGTCACTGGTTCTGCTTTTGACTTTGAGAGAGCAAACAAATGCCCCCAATGCAGTACTTTATTCGAACCGGGTACCATAACTACTTTGAGTTGTGGTCACCCACTTCCCGCTCTTCCTGCTGCTGTTGCGCATGACGGGAGGGGTTCTTTAATTCTACATAAGGGTCTTGTTAATGATACTCCGGTCTCACTACTTTTCGATTCCGGATGCACCACTATTGGTGTTAGACAATCGCTTGTAGATCCATCTTGTGCTACAGGAAGGGTTATTAAATGTGTCACATTTGGCGGCACTCTAGAAAAATATCCTACTGCTGTAATTCGCATTGCCACTCCTTTCTTTACTGGAGATGTGCATGCTTGTCTCTTACCTAATCCTATTGCGGACCTTATTATTGGTCGTATTCACGGAGTTAGGGAGTGTACCCCACAGCAGATTGCTGCTTGGGAAGATAATAACATGCAAGCTACAAATGCAGTAGTTACAAGAGCACAAGCTCTACAAACACCCGAAACTTCACTGAATAGTGATAATGAAGTTGATAGCCAAGATAGTCACTTAGTAATCACTCGTGACTCTTTCATAAAATTGCAAGAAGAAGATCCTTCTTTAAAAAAATTCTTCGTTCTTGCGAAGAAAGGTGATCCGAATCAGGATACAAATAGAAAATCTTGGATTGCAATGAGAAACGGCGTACTTGTACGTATGGTACAAGATTCGACTACGTCGGCACATTCGCAAATTCTTGTTCCCAAGAGCATGAGAGTCCAAATATTACAACATGCTCATGACTCGCAATGTGCTGGACATATGGGTTTTGCCCGTACGAAGTCGAGAGTCCTTGCGGCTTTCTTTTGGCCTTTTGTCAATAAGGACATTCGTATTTACTGCCGATCATGCAAGGTATGTCAGGAGGTCAAATCTAGAGGACCACGACATGCTGCGCCTATCCAGGCTGCTGACATTCCTATTCGGCCGTTTCAGAAAATGGCCATAGATATTATTGGCCCTTTTAAGGTCAAGTCGGCCAGAGGACATCAGTTTATCCTTACATGTGTCGATATGTGCACACGTTGGCCAGAGGCTATTCCTCTTAAGAGCATATCTACTACAGATATCGCAGATGCTCTTTGGTTGATATTTTCTCGCTTGGGGTTCCCCAGAGAAATATTGTCAGACCATGGCACTCAACTCATATCTGACACTATGTCACAGGTAATGTCTACCTTACATATTGAACGATCTCTCAGTAGTATCTACCATCCTATGTCTAATGGGTTAGTTGAGCGTCTGAATAGAACGCTCAAGACTTTGCTTGGTAAGATAACTGAAGATCATCCTCAAGATTGGGACAGGGTTTTACCCGCGGCTCTCTTTGCCTATAGAGAAGTCCCTAATGAACACACAGGATTTTCTCCCTTCGAACTTGTCTTTGGCGCGCGTCCACGCGGCCCTATGTCTTTATTACACGATCTCATCACTGCCGATGATATTAGCGATGAAACTCAATCCTCATATGAGTATGTCATTGCTCTTAGACAAAAGATCATTGAGGCATGTAAGCTAGCAACTGCTTCATCAGAAATTGCTAAAGAGAAGGCAAGGCAGTTTGCTAACAAGAATAGATGTCTACGACAACTTTGTCCAGGTGACAAAGCATTCGTCCTACTCCCCAGTAGGGAAAATAGACTTCTTATTGCATGGAAAGGTCCGTATGCAATAGTCTCTCGGATTTCCGATGTTGACTATGTGGTCGATATTGATGGAAAGCATAAAACTTTCCACATAAACATGCTTTCGGAATTTCACGAACGTCCGGACTATTTGCTGCCTATTTTCCAGGCAACGGATGATGCTCCTGCACCTCACGGTCATTATTCATCCCTGTCTGTCATTCAGGATGAGGAAGCTACCTTCTCTGATGTCAACCTTCCCCTTCCAGTGGTTCCATTACATTCCACGGAATCTTGGAAAAACGTTTCTGTTTCTCCTAATCTTTCTGGTGACGAACATCGACAAGTCTCGTCGATGTTACAAACATTTCAGGATGTTCTCACTGACATTCCTGGACACACAGATGTCATAGAACATGACATAATTCTTACCGACAATAATCCAATTAGGGTTAGGCCGTATCCTATTCCTATACACTTTCAGTCGCAAGTGGAAAAGGAATTGGATGAAATGATTCAATTAAATATAATTGAACCATCGACTTCACCATATTCTTCTTCCATGGTTATTGTCCGGAAGAAGGATAAGAACATACGAATTTGCGTTGATTATCGCAAATTGAATCAGGTCACAAAGTTCGACGCTGAACCGATGCCTTTGTTAGAAGATCTACTGATTAGACTTTCTAATTCTAGATTCTTCACTAAACTTGACTTGTCTAAAGGTTATTGGCAAGTGCCTTTAGCAGAGCATGCCAAACCTCTTACTGCTTTTTCTACACCTAGGGGTCTATTTCAATGGAATGTTATGCCTTTTGGTCTCATGAACGCCCCTGCCACTTTCGTTCGCATGATGCGTCGAATTCTGTCACATCGTTCGGATGTCATCGCATACTTAGATGACATCTGTCTCTTCAGTGATACCTGGGAAGATCACTATTTAGGGTTATATGACTTACTGTCCACTCTACGTGAGAATAATTTGACAGCAAAACCTTCTAAAGCTTTTGTTGGTTTTGGTGAAATCTCTTTCCTGGGTCATCGTGTTGGTCATGGTCTCTTGAAGACAGAAGACCACAATACTTCCAAAATACTGAACATCTCTGTTCCTAAAACGAAGAAACAAGTTAGGAGTCTCTTAGGTTTAATTCAATTTTATGGGAGATTTATTCCAAATTTATCTTCGATCATGGCACCTCTCTCAACATTGTTGAAGAAAGGTTCGCCTAATCTGGTCCGTTGGTCTGAAGAATGCCAATCTTCACTAGACCAAATCAAGAATATATTTTCTTCTCCTCCCATCTTAAGATTACCTACTCTTGATAGGACTTTTGTTCTTCGGAGTGATGCTTCATCCACTGGGATTGGAGCAGCACTGATGCAAGAATATGCAAATACTCTGCATCCTGTTATGTACATTTCTAGAAAACTAAATGCGGCAGAGAGGAACTACTCGGTTTTAGACCGTGAGTTGTTAGCGATGGTTTGGTCAATTCTAAAGCTACAAAGATTCCTCCTGGGCGCACATTTCATTCTAGAGACTGATCAGAAAGCTCTTACAGCTATTCAGACTAAGAATTTGAAGAGTTCGAGATCCACTCGATATGCTATAGCTCTTCAACCTTTTCACTTCACGGTACGAGCTATCCGTGGTGCGGATAATGTGATGGCTGACATTTTGTCTAGATGCCCACATGACTCCAACTAATACTTCTGTCCTATATTTCCATATATTACAGAGTCATAACACACCTATATTTCTACAATAGATTAGCACATCTGTACTTACTTTATATGTACACACTATCGTGCTTTGTTGTCATCTTCTTCTGTTCGTTTTTTAAGATGATAGAGGAGGACTGAGTAGTTAATATAAGGGCCGTTAGTTTACTAAACAGCCACAATTATTAATAATGTATTGTACCTTATGAAGCATATTAGTTATTAATTAGCATTATATTGCTTGTACTTTCTCAGAATGTCATTGTTGAGCTGAGGACTTACCTTACGAGTTCTAGATTGTGTACTTACCCTCGGAATACCAGAGCATATGTCCTGGATCGTCATGTAGTTTAACTTTACTATGTACTTATGTCATTACATGTCAAAGAATGTACTATTTAAATTTTCCTATCAGATTTGTACATCCATTTTTAAAGACAATATTAGAGTATGCTGTTTAATGATGATTATAGTAACTTGCATACGTATATTGTGTTTACATGCTAACGTGATGTGTGTTGGTGACACCTCCCCGATGTGAATATTTTTTGAGACATATTTATTTTTCTGTTGAGGTATATCCTCACCAGACACTCTATAATTAGCCTATTGTTTGGCAATTTAATTAATTATCAGCGCATAATTCGTGCGTTTTGAGCCGCTTATCGCTTGCTCTTTGATATTGAAAAAAAAAATATGTTCCACATTTTTTTTTTTATCGGGAGGAGGTGGTGATATGTTGCGTGATAAATTCTCGCAACATCGTTTTATTTCAATATCTGTTTTATAACGCAAGGGCAACAACTGCTTGAAATCTATAGTCACTTTTCTCGGTAAGCATTTGTCTTCTCGCGTTAGTATCGAATGCAGTTAAGTTTGAGCTGTGGTCATTTTTGCGCTGGACTGCGCATGACTTGTCTTGTTGTTTGGTCGATCGGTTTCCGCCCACCACTAGTGGGAGTGAGCGATTTGGAATGGCGAAAGAGATGCCTCGTTGAAGAGGGGATCTCCGCTATTTTTGTTCTGTCAGGGATGTGTAGTCCTCTTAATGGATATTTCGTTTATTCGAGATAATACCTCTAGTGTTTCCCACATGTCGGGAGGCGTGATATTTCTGTGTATTTCATGAAAGCAAGGTAAATTGACTTTTTCATTAACTCTATCGATTTTGGGTCGTGAGCGATTTCGATTCATAGCCTGTCTGCGAAAGTCGTCGTCACGAGATGTTTTTTCCCAGCTCACATGTCGCTGCATTGTACTGCATCGGTTGATGCAGGTACCAAGGACCATTACTTGCTACTTTGTTAAATGAACTAGGTTTGGAAAACCTTTATTATCTAGAGGATATTTTTGAGGACATTATTTATACTTCGGCAGACGTGTCTGTCTTGCTGAAGTCAAACTAAGGAGAGTGAACTGATCTCATACATCTGGTTATCTCCTGGCTGTTATAGAAAAGGATGGAGTTTTTCACCTGACTACATTTACAGCACTTTGAAATATAACATGCATCTGACTCATCATTGTAATGCTGTCTACCGTTTATTGCTGTATTGAATGTTGCTGTGATAATGACTGTTTGATGTGCCTACACATTTGCGTAACCATTTTGTCACTGTGGCGTCCACAATAAATAATGAAGAAAAACGTCAACGGCTGTTTCAAGACTCATTGACTTTATACGTCGTGAGTTTACTGACGTCCTATGTGGATTGCCCTGTTATTGTTGCATGAACATTGTTTTGACTGAACACATCTACACACTACACAAAACCAGACATGCGGATGCCATCCATCATCATATGGCATCACGCATCAGTCATGTTTCCTAATAAGCATTAAACATGTTTTTTAAAACCTAACCGTGTATTGGTAGTGTTTTTTGTCACTGTTTATTTGAAAAAAAGTTAGTGCTTCATGCCTTACGCGTGGGATTTGAGTTACTATTAATCGCGAGACTGTGGTAGTATTGCCTGCGTTCCTCCGTTCAGCCCTCTCTCTCTCTCTCTCTCTCTCTCTCTCTCTCTCTCTCTCTCTCTCTCTCTCTCTCTAAGTCCATCTGTCTTTTAGTTACGCAGTGTATAAAATGACATTAATGGAATATTAATCTAGGTCGTTACGTAGTGTGTCTATCTCAAGGTTTTCTAAGAAATACAGTACACGTTGTATTGTTTTTTTTGAAACGCGTGTATGCTGCTGTAGGCTTTACTAGCAAACGTGAAATCGTTACAATTTTGCAGACGGAGCATAAAAAGGGGGATCTCGAGTACAGTCATTGTGACAGCACTGGTGTTTTACCATTCTTCTTTCCTTTTATTGAATTAATTCGTTAGGCTTTAGATTTACTTTTTAATTTAGATATGTGGATTTAGAATGTTTCACGACAACAATCACAAACACATAACACTCTAAAGATTTATCTTAAGTAAGTCATGTGTTAAATTTTATACAATGTATTAGATTTTTCAATATATATATATATATCCTGATCCTACTACAATGTGAGTCCCTAATCACAATCAAATGTAAGCACACTGTTTATGTACACGAATTTATATAAAAGATCTTTGTCCAGACATATAATAGTATTGTAATATAAGTGTAGTGTTGTGATGTATTACTATGAGATAATACTGGCTTTTAGTGCTAGGTTGTTGTTTGTCATCACGACTTCATGTGTTTGTTACTGGTGGAAATAATATTAAAGGATTCACAGATTCTGTTTCTTTAAAATTTCTGTCCTTTTTGTCTTTATAATAAAGTTCACTTCAGGGGTATTTGCTTCAAGGTTGGGCTTTACGTGCTGACATGTTCTTATCTCATAATGCAGCTGCAGGAAACCTGTATCCTCTGCTCGCTTGCTTCTCAGTTTGATAATATGATAGACAATGGCCGCTATCTTGTGCAGGGAGTCTGCTGCCAACTTTCTGGATCACGCAGTACTCAGACCGGACGATGCAATATCACCATCTATACCACGGTCCCTGAAAGTGAAGGTTATGCATCCTTCTTACTAACTAGTATACAATATTATTCCACACTGAAGTACATGACAGTACAAACAAACATAAAGTTCAGTGCTTTAGGCAAACTGCTAGCTTTTCATGCGACAATATACACCAGTATTCCTCTCCCTAATGGTTACAACGCCTCTGCAAATCCAGCTGTAATCCCTTCCATGCTATAGGATAGGTGTTATGTTACTATAAGGCAATCCAATATATATATATGCAGTTATACTCCTCTCTGACAATCGTTTACATGGTGGAGCAATATCTAGGCTTTGCCTCATGTTTGCTACTGAACCGCACACATACAGACATAATTTATCATTTCACATTCAATTTTCATATAAATACAGATTAAAAATGTCTAGCTTACCACAATTCGTAAGGAAAACACACTAAAGATGACTGGCACAGTTTGATCTGCGGTATGTCCAAGCTGTTATCATATATTTAATTTTGGATAACACTGCCTGCTCTCATCCCTCAAATGTGTAACGATATGGCGTGCCCTCTAAGATTTCTTCTGGCAATATCCAGTGACCAATCGTTTTGAATATATTCAAAAGAGTACCCAGTCATTCCAACATTTTCATTCACTTCTACTCCGTTTCTAGGCATTTATTTGTTATTCATAGGTCACCCAATCCAATTTCTTTTAACTTCAAAGTTCAGCCAATGGCCTCCCACGTACTATCTTAGACTTTCTGTCACTACTATGTTTCAACAAAAATCAGGGATTTCCATCCCGAGCAGATATGACCAAACCTGACAGTATCTCTGTTCTCTATATGTTTTATTACCAATATCTAATTATCTAATGGACTTTTTAGATAATTTATTACATATTTCTAGTCCACTAGCCTTCCTGTACACGAATATATGATTTTCAAGGGGCTAAGTGGTGTAGTTAAGAATACGATCTTGTTTCGATGTTAAGTGTTTAATTTCAACTACCACCTGTTCAATCCTTTACGACTGTACTATCAGTATAAATTCAGGAGCCCTACGTAAATATCAGGTTTCCTAATAAGAATTAAACCTGTTTTCAAAACTTAACATCGTATCGTAGTTTTTATCATCACTGTTTATTTGAAAAAAATCAGGCCATGCCCTCTGCGAGTTGGTTTATTTTTTAAACACACGGCGAGCTGCTTGTGTGACCGTGTTCCACAGTCCGTCTCTCTCTCTCTCTCTCTCTCTCTCTCTCTTCTAAGCCCGTCTGTCTTTCCAAGGCTAACTTTGTGCGCGATTTTGCACTAGTGTTAGTTTTTAAAATCAAGGTCGTTCAGAAGATTTTACTACACATTCTATTTTTAGAACTACGTTTATTGCCGTATCGTTAGGCTTAAGCATTTTATTTAGGAACGAACGAATTAGGACAAGTAAAAATCTTGTGTTAGCCATTACGGCGTTATACAACTATGGCGTTATCTATACTAGGAAAGTACTGGTCCTTCTCCATTCTTCTTCCTATCGTATTATTTCGTTCTGCTTTACATTTATGTTCTAATTTATATATGGGTATTAGAATTTTTCACCACAATTCTCCCCGCTTAAAACAGACATTATATGTCAGTCCCTAATTCTATATACACATAGATAAATTTCTATCTATGCCTGGTAATTACCTTGAGTCTCATCGCACGGATGGCGGCTTAGAAAATCAGCACGTAGGTTAGTTTTTCCAGAAATATATTCTATACTGAACTGATATGGCTGTAATAGCAAAGACCAGCGTAGTAACCTAGAATTTTCATGCCTGGCTTGCGCTAGAAAAGCCAGGGGTTTGTGATCTGTTTGTAACTTGAATGCCTTCCCATACAGATAAATATTGAATTTCTTGATCGCCCATATCACTGCGAGACATTCTTTTTCACTAGTTGATTAAGTTTTTTCAGCTGTATTCAACTTACGACTAGCATATGCCACTCGGGTTAATTCCCCATCCAGTGAATCTGACTTCTGTAACAGGGTGACACCCAACCCTAGATTACTAGCATCCGTTCTCACAATGAATTCTTGACTTAAGTCAGGTAATCTCAAAATAGGTTTGCTTGTGAGCTTTTCCTTCAATTCTTGGTATGCTAATTCACACTGTGCTGTCCAGGTAATTCGATCTGGATTTCCTTTGCGTGTCAAATCAGTTAACGGTGCACATATGGAGTTAAAGTTGTTGATATATTTTTGGTAGAAACCACATAATGAGACAAAGGATCTCACGTCTTTCTTTGTGTGTGGCCTCGGTGCTTTTCTCAGTTTGTCCAAATTCTTGGGGTCAGGGGTCATGTTTCCCTGATGGACTGTGTGTCCCAAGAATTCTAATTCTTTACATCCAACGCAACATTTGGTTGGTCGGGCTGTCAAATTCGCTTCTCTAAGTCGATCAAACAACATGTTCAGAGAGTTAATGTGTTCCTCAAACGTTTCTGTCGCTACGAGGATATCATCCATGAAGTTTGTGATGCATGGATTATTCAGGGGATCCAACAATTTTCTCATCATTCTAGAGAAGACACTGGGCGCATTTTTCAATCCAAATGGCAATCTGTTAAATTCATAGTGTCCCTCTGAGGTACTAAAAGCTAGATAAGGTCTAACCTCAGGCTTTACTGGAATCTGATAGTAGCCTTTGCTCAGATCCACCTTTGAGAAATATTTAGCTTTATTCAGCCTGGCAAACAGCTGATTTGTATCCGGCAATGGATCCACCTGACCTTCTGTGATAGCATTCAGTCTCCTGTAATCTATACAGAGTCTATGTTCTCTAGAGGGCCTTCTCAATAGAACCACACTGGAACTATACTGAGATTCACTGTGTGAAATAATTCCTTCCTTCAACAAATAGTCTATCTCTTCCTTCAAAGCTTTCTCATTAGCGAAAGGAATCGAATAGGCTTTCATACAGACTGGTGTTGGGTCTATTAGTTTCATATCATATTCTAATAAGTTTGTATGCCCCGGACGGTCCGTTGGCACCTCTGTATGATCATCTAGAACCTGTTGCACTCTCTCCTTCTGATTTTTCGTTAAATGTGTACTAATTTTCACCTGTGCAGCGGTCTCACAGGGGTGTAATGGATATTCAAATGATGAAAGTGGTTCTTTCTTCATCTCCATTGCAATAGACAAGGTCAGCAAATGTTTCTCTTCCTGATTTTCTCTTTCCAAATATTTCTTCAGGAGATTCACATGATAGATTTTTTCTTTCCCCTTCTTATTTATTTTATAATTTGTTCTAGACACCTTCTCTAGAACTGTATATGGACCTTGCCATCCAATTTGCAACTTATTCTGGCTACCGGGTAGAAGAAGCAGTACCTTCTCTCCCACAGCCAAATCTCTGTCTTTTGCTTTCTGACCTATTTTTCCATGCACCGGTATGGTCTCTTCCACTAGAAGCACTGTAGTGATGATTTTTCTTCACAGAATCATCATTCACAAAACGACCGCTACCAATTCTTTTCTTCGGGCTCTCTCCCCACTTAAAATTCCTTGTGAGAGGTCTTCTCTCTCTTTTATCTTCCTCCAGTTCACATAAGTCCGACTGAGGGATTTTCGGCTTATTCTGGGGTAAGACATCTCTTTGTACTTGCTGCATCGTGGCCATGGTAAAACATCCAAGTGAAGACTGTCCGTGAAAAGGGGGCTCCCATTCCATTTTGTCCACTTTATTAAATTTATTTTTCTTTTCAGTGTCAGGCCTAGGTTCGCCCCGTGGCGTGTCTAGGTCCTGATCACTGTTCCCACTTGTGGGTGTTCCCTCATGTAATATGCCACATCTTTCTACAAAATTATCAATGTCAATCATTGCCTTGGGCCAATAATAATTGTGAGCCACCTTTTAAATGATGGTACCTATTTTCTCATGGTCCCCATCTTGTTTCACATGTAAGCTCCTTATTAACTCTGCCCTATACTTTTTAGGAAGTACCAGCTGTCCCTGACCATTTGATCTAGATCCAACCTTCCTATAATCCAATTTGTTCTTCATATAGAAGTCTCCTTTTCCTGGAGGTGTATGACAATTTGACAATTTCTTAAAACAAGGCTTGATGGTCTTATCCCCAGCCTGCGCCTTCCTCATCTCATCTGGAGTGGTATCTATCAGAATATCCTCCTCCTTTCTAGAGGTCGACCTGACCTGAAGGGTGGCCATATACACAGGTTTCCTTCTACAACGGTCAGTATCATGATTGTCCATCCTACAATTTTTACACCACTTCCTTCCTTGGTTGAAAGATTTTCTTTCATCAAATTTCCTTTCATCGAATTGTGGGGTTTTATTTTTATTATCATACCGTGGCCTATCATACTGGTGCTTACCTTTGTTCTGATCTCTAGGATCAAACTTATTAAAGTTTTGTGGTGCCTTAAAATTGTCTACCTGTTTCTTTTTATTACTAGTTACCTCTGCTTGAGCTGCCTGATATCTTTCAGTGACATTTAATAACTCACCCAGCCTCTCTGCACCTTGTTCCATGAGAAACTTTCTCAGGTCTGGAGCCATGGACTCTCTTAGCTGCTCTATAAGGATCATTTCCTTAAGATCTTGGGTTTTCCCCAAAGCAGTCCATTTCTCCAAGTATGTCTCTAACCGTGCAGAGAACTGGTGATATGTCTAACCTGACAGTAGTTTAGCATTCCTGAATTTTTTTCTATAAAATTCTCCATTCTTTTCATATCTTAACAAAAGAGCCTGCTTTAACATGTCATAATTGTCTTGGTCATCTCTGCTCATCTTGGCAAAAACTTCATAAGCTGTACCACGAAGCCCTTGTGATAACTTTAGGCTCCACCTTTCTCTCTCTAAACCATACGTGGTAGCTAAAAGTTCATTTCTATTTAGGTAACTTTCTATGTCATCGTCTTTCTCAACAAAATGGTCTAAATGAAAACTCATAGTTGAGGTTGAGGCTGCCTGACTAACAGTGGCATCTGAGGTAAAAGGACTGGCACCATTTTCAGGAGCATGGCCTTGAATTTCTAACTCTCTTAGTCGTAATTCATGCTCCCTCTGCAATCTCCTATCTTCTGCTTTCCTTTCTGCAGCCTGTCTTCTTTCTTCTCTTTCTATAGCTAATCTCTTTTCTTCTGCTTCCCTTTCAGCCTTTTTCTCTTCCAACTGTAACTTCTTATCCTCAGCCTCCATTGCCCTAGCCTCTTTGTCAGCCTCAATCTGCAACCTCTTGATTTCCTTGTCAGCCTCAATCTGTAACTCTAATTTCTTAATCTCTCTAGCCTCTTCTAACTTTCTTTCAGTTTCTTTCTCTAATCTTTTTTCTTCCCTGGCAATAAATTTATCACATTCTAAGGTCACATAATCAATCAAGACTTGACCATCCATGTGCATTTCCCTGGCAGTCTGTACAGCCGTAGATCGAAACTTTGCCAGGTCAGCCATTTTCTAACAGGCAAATTTATACAATGTCTAACTAAACAATTCTATCTATGACTAATTATACTAAGGACAACCACAAGCACTGAAAGCTCAACCTTATTTATTTTCCACCCAAGAATACCTTATTAATTTTTATAATTGCCTTAAGTGAGCTACCCAATATAATTGGTGCTTTGAAAATTTCAAATCCCGGGAGCGAGACCCCCAATATATGTGGTGAGTTGGGATTATATAAATATAGTTATAGGGGACTTAGTGTACTGAATGAGATCAGCTGTGAAGGTCTCTGTATCTAATAAGGTAGTGTGTTACAGAGAACCTTGCTTGCTACCACATTTCGATCTCAATCAGACTTATTCTTGAATTGTATGATGACTTCGTTTAATGTATAGGGTTATGATAGTGATGAAGTGTAAGTTCACAACCACCAACAGACAGATAAACACCTAAGTTAAGATTCACAGCAATTTACAACACTATGACAATCACAAACACATAACACTCTAAAGATTTATCTTAAGTAAGTCAAGTGTTAAATTTTATACAATGTATTAGCTTTTTCAATATATAGATATCCTGATCCTACTACAATGTGAATCAGGAATCACAATCAAATGTAAGCACAATGTTTATGTACACGAATTTATACAAAAGATCTTTGTCCAGACATATAATAGTATTGTAATATAAGTGTAGTGTTGTGATGTATTATTATGAGGTAATACTGGCTTTTAGTGATAGGTTGTTGTTTGTCATCACGACTTCATGTGTTTGTTACTGGTGGAAATAATATTAAAGAATTCACAGATTCTGTTTCTTTAAAATTTCTGTCCTTTTTGTCTTTATAATAAAGTTCACTTCAGGGGTATTTGCTTCAAGGTTGGGCTTTACGTGCTGACATGTTCTTATCTCATAATGCAGCTGCAGGAAACCTGTATCCTCTGCTCGCTTGCTTCTCAGTTTGATAATATGATAGACAATGGCCGCTATCTTGTGCAGGGAGTCTGCTGCCAACTTTCTGGATCACGCAGTACTCAGACCGGACGATGCAATATCACCATCTATACCACGGTCCCTGAAAGTGAAGGTTATGCATCCTTCTTACTAACTAGTATACAATATTATTCCACACTGAAGTACATGACAGTACAAACAAACATAAAGTTCAGTGCTTTAGGCCAACTGCTAGCTTTTCATGTGACAATATACACCAGTATTCCTCTCCCTAATGGTTACAATGCCTCTGCAAAACCAGCTGTAATCCCTTCCATACTATAGGATAGGTGTTATGTTACTATATGGCAATCCAATATATATATGCAGTTATACTCCTCTCTGACAATCTTTTACATGGTGGAGCAATATCTAGGCTTTGCCTCATGTTTGCTACTGAACCGCACACATACAGACATAATTTATCATTTCACATTCAATTTTCATATAAATACAGATTAAAAATGTCTAGCTTACCACAATTCGTAAGGAAAACACACTAAAGATGACTGGCACAGTTTGATCTGCGGTATGTCCAAGCTGTTATCATATATTTAATTTTGGATAACACTGCCTGCTCTCATCTCTCAAATGTGTAACGATATGGCGTCCCCTCTCAGATTTCTTCTGCCAATATCCAGTGTATTGACCAATCGTTTTGAATATATTCAAAAGAGTACCCAGTCATTCCAACATTTTCATTCACTTCTACTCCGTTTCTAGGCATTTATTTGTTATTCATAGGTCACCCAATCCAATTTCTTTTAACTTCAAAGTTCAACCAATGGCCTCCCACGTACTATCTTAGACTTTCTGTCACTACTATGTTTCAACAAAAATCAGGGATTTCCATCCCGAGCACATATGACCAAACCTGACAGTATCTCTGTTCTCTATATGTTTTATTACCAATATCTAATTATCTAATGGACTTTTTAGATAATTTATTACATATTTCTAGTCCACTAGCCTTCCTGTACACGAATATATGATTTTCAAGGGGCTAAGTGGTGTAGTTAAGAATACGATCTTTTTTCGATGTTAAGTGTTTAATCTCAACTACCTTACTTACTTACTTACTTAGTCGTTCCCCTTCTACCGTGAGGTGTAGAGGTTTGGAAGAGAGAGCGCCAGACCATTCTATCAGCTGTCTTCTTCCTGGCCTGGTTCCATTCTAGACCTCGGTCCTTCAAAGATTGTCTAATGTTGTCCTCCCAGCGGACTCTGGGTCGTCCTGGAGGTCTGGATCCCTGGCTCTTTGTTTCCCATGCTTGTCGTGGTAGCCGATCTTCTCCCATTCTGCAGACATGGCCAAAACATCTTTGTTGGGACTGTTCTATTTGGGTCTGCAGCGGATGGGAAATTTAGGCCTTGACGGATCGTCTGGTTGCGGACCATGTCTCTTCTTGTTACTTCAACCACTTTCCTCAGATACCTCATTTCTGAGGTTTGGATCTGGCTTTTGTGGGTTGTAGTCATTGCCCACGACTCGCATCCATATGTCAAGACTGGGACATAGAATTTTAACTACCACCTGTTCAATCCTTTACGACTGTACTATCAGTATAAAGTCAAGAGCCCTACGTAAATATCAGGTTTCCTAATAAGAATTAAACCTGTTTTCAAAACTTAACATCGTATCGTTAGTTTTTTTCATCACTGTTTATTTGAAAAAAATCAGGCCATGCACACTGCGAGTTGGTTTATTTTTCAAACACACGGCGAGCTGCTTGTGTGACCATGTTCCACAGTCCGTCTCTCTCTCTCTCTCTCTCTCTCTCTCTCTCTCTCTCTCTCTCTCTCTCTCTCTCTCTTTCCTAAGCCCGTCTGTCTTTCCAAGTCTAACTTTGTGCGCGATTTTGCACTAGTGTTAGTTTTTAAAATCAAGGTCGTTCAGAAGATGTTACTACACATTCTATTTTTAGAACTACGTTTATCGCCGTATCGTTAGGCTTAAGCATTTTATTTAGGAACGAACGAATTAGGACAAGTAGAAATCTTGTGTTAGCCATTACGGCGTTATACAACTAAGGCGTTATCTATACTAGGAAAGCACTGGTCCTTCTCCATTCTTCTTCCTATCGTATTATTTCGTTCCGCTTTACATTTATGTTCTAATTTATATATGGGTATTAGAATTTTTCACCACAGCTATATATATATATATATATTCATTTTTTCCACACTGTTTGCCTGTCTGATATGAGCGCTTGATTTGTTACATTTTTCACCTATTTTCGACGTAATTCAATTAACTGAATTGTTTGTAATTAGTTTTCAAAGTGCCCCACTTATTAATATCACCATTAATTCCCCTTCCTTTGTAAAACTTGTTAAATTTAGTATTTATTTACCTTTTTATTTATGCGCAAGCTTCCTTACATAACATAAATGCCAGGTACTTATGAACAGTTGCTTACAATGAAAGCTTTACGACTTGGCCATCTGAACGTAAACCGTCTTTACGGTAAATTTCCAAAACTCACACAAGTTCTCAATCAAAATTTCTATTCTTGGGCTTTCAGAAAGTCTCGTCTGAATGAGAAAATAACTGATGGTGACATTGCACGTACTGGTTTTAAAACTATTCGGCGATATTCTAGTAGACAATTAGAAACAGGTTTCGCAGTTTATATTTCAACTTCTCTCAGTTATCGCCACAGAAACGATCTAGAGACAATAGATATAGAATGCATATGGTTAGAGTTAAAGCCACAAAAGCAAAGACCCATTGTAATAGGATATCTTTATCGAAATCCCAGTGAAGGAACAACATGGTTTGAAGATTTCACGAACATGATGGATAAAGTTATCACTACAGTCAATGAAATTATTCTTCTTGGTGATTTCAATATTGATATGCATAAGCCAAACCAAACATGGACCAACATCATAGCATCGTATAACATGAAACAAATATTCAACAAACCTACTAGAGTAACAAAAACATCATCCACACTGATCGATCACATCTATGTAACCTGTCCAGAAAACATTATAGAATGTTCCATCAATACTATTACTATGAGTGACCACTATCCCATATGTTGCACTTGGGCAAAAAATGGGTACAAATCTCCACACACAAAAAACACATCAGTATTGAATATAGAAGTCTAAAAAGTTACAACCAAGAATTATTTTTAAATGATTTGCGAAATGTGCCTTTCGCCGATGTTTACCAACTTCCTATCCTAATGACGCCATTGCATATTTGACACGGGCATTTTATAGTATTGTTAATAAGCATCATCCTACTAAAGAAATTCGCGTAAAATGACTAAAATCTCCATTTATCACAGAAGAAGTACTTGTCGCTATGAGGCAGAGGGATCGAGCACACAAAAATAAGGACTTCATTACATATCGGGCAGCAAGGAACAAAGTGCAATATTTAATTCGCAGAGAAAAGAAAAACTACTTTAGTAATTTAGTTAAAAGCAAAAGCAACGTTAGAAATATATGGAAGGCAATCAATAACTTAGTGAATAAAAGAAATTCGCCAGACTCAGAAACTCCCAATACTTCTATTACTTGTACAGACTTCAGCAATCATTTTCAGGCAGACATCCACAATATAAAATCCGCCATACCTTCTTCCCCTTGTGACTTTAGCGAGTTATGTACGTTCTGCGAGAACAAGTGTACTAACACCATTCCATGCGACATTCCTTTTATAACAGTTAACGAAGTTTATAACTATATTATGGATCTTAAAGATAATAACTCATCGGGACTTGATGGAATCAGTAATCGAATACTGCGTTATGCTGCACCAGCTATTACTGATACACTAACATACATATATAATCAATGTCTCGCAAGGAGTTACTTTCCATCTGCCTTTAAAATCGCTAAAGTATACCCTCTTGTTAAACCTGATTCATCATATAATAGCAACCTTGGTAACTATAGGCCCATTTCTCTTATATCGTCGCTGTCCAAACCACTGGAAACACACATATACAAAACAGCAATAGAAGACCTAGCCAATAATGACCTGCTAGTTGATAGTCAGTCGGGGTTTAGACCAAAACACACAGCCTTAAAAAAATTATAGACAACTGGCATCTAAACATCAATAACGAAACTTTATGTGGAGCAATCTTTGTAGACTTTAGAAAAGCATTCGATCTGATAGATCACACTATTTTTATCAAAAAATGAGAAGCAATGAAAGTATATCTTAAGCTGGTGAAGTTATTTAAATCATTCCTGACAAACAAACAACATGTGGTGTCTTTCAATAATTCTTTGTCCAACCTAACTGTTGTCGATATTGGTGTTTCGCAGGGCTCTATTCTTGACCCTCTTCTCTTTGCCGTATACATTAATGATCTTCCTCTGCACATCAAACATTCATCCTGTGACCTGTTTGCCGATAACTGTACTGTTTACACTAGTGACAAAAGTTGCACCTCACTTTACAAACTGATACAAATAATCTTATTAAGTGGAGCAACGAGAATCGAATGCAAATAAATATTAGTAAAACGAAATGTATGTTAATATCAACCAGACAAAAACTACAAAACTCACAGAAAACAACACTTCAGCTCTACATTGGAACATTACTAATTCAAAACATTAATATGAACATAAAACTCTAGGTCTAACTGTTGACCAGCACCTAAAATTGGAACTCACATGTAAGTGCACTCACAAAGCTAACTGCACAAAAAGTTTACCAATTAGCCAAAATCAAACACTTCCTGGATGAGGGGGCAAGGAAAATGTTCTACACATCTCATATACAAACATACCTAGACTATTGTTCCACAATCTGGGATGGTTGTTCCATATCCAACATAAAAAGGCTTTATTCACTTCAAAAACGTGCAGTGCGCCTAGTTGCTGATAATCACCAAACACATTATATAGATCTATATAACTATCTTATAATATTACCCCTTAGAAAGCGCTTCCTATTCAACAAAGCTAAATTCGCTCACAAAATCTTGTCACAGAATGATCCAACGTATCTGTGGCCACTTTTAAAATTCAATGAAAAACGTAGTCAGCGCTTAAACCTGTTACAGGTACCCAAGCCCAAGCTAGATTTGTACAAGAAGAGCTTGGCTTACTCAGCTGCTCATCTTTGGAACAATCTTCCACACGACCTGAAAAACATGCACAGTCCCTACTCATAAAATCGTAGACTGTTCAAATACATTATGAGTGCGGATTATATGATCCCCTAAGGGATTATGTTTCAATTATTATCTAATATACTGTATGGAGGGTCTGATGATCTAGTTTTTCATTTTAATATACCTTACTTCTTAATTGTAATCAGCTACTGTACATGTATGCTTTTATACTACTAGTAATGTTGCATCGCCATTAAACTAATACATGGGACCTCAAGACGCAGCAATAGAGACCGCAGTCAGCGACTCATAACTTGACTGCCTGCGTCAGGACCAGCGAACCAGAGCTGGTCAAGACCGTGCTCCACCTCCACGTGGTGGTCCTGGAAACAGTCTGCAGCAGTGCAGGCTGGCTGAGCGAGCACGGATCGCAATGGGAAGGCAAACCCGGTCCTAAAAAATGCCGTGCAGAAGTCGAATGTGTCGACCGAAAGGTGCAGATATCACAGCTACGTTGTAAACAGACACAACGCAACCACCGTTCTTTTCAGGGCGAACGAAGAAGAAAAGAAGAAACTAATACCTTAAGTATTTTGGAGAATGTCTGGAGAACTAGCAATAAAAGATAAGTAAGAGGAAGGGAAAAATGCTAAAAGGGCCTATATGCACGATTCTCATCTATTAGTCAATACCGTTTTCCTCCCTAAGGAGCATAGGTCATAAAGCTGGATATCGTATGGTGGAGGCGTCAAAAATTCACTCCCTGTGGCAGTGTCTGCTTGGGACTCAAAGCTGCTCACCTGTGGGAACATTTTCCGCATGCGCTGACAACACATGAAGTCTCAGGTCATTCAGCAGCAGATTTTCAATATGTCACGAGTTCTTATTATATGCCACCATAATCTGATTACGTTTAAAATTATGTCTAATTTACTGTATGAATGGTTTAGATTTTGTTTGTTTGTATGTTTTTTTATTAATGTTTTAATTAATTTTAATTAATTTTTGTTCTCTCTCTTTTTTATTTTTTAACTTTTTTTTTTTAACATACTTAAAATTTGATTATGACTGGATGTTACAAATGTATGTTATTATTTTACCTTGATAATGTTGTATGCTTAAATAATGCTGAACATACATGTGCGATTGAAAGGATACGGTATGACAGATGACAGAGAGAAGAAGGGCAGAATGTAAGACGGGCCTGTGTGCCCAATTCTTAACCCTTTAAAAATAAAGTTCGTTCGGTTGTTCGTTCACACTAGTGGCGTAGGAACTTCAGTACTTAAGTCTGATGTCTTGTAACCACGAACTGTGACAAATAGAAAGAAACAAATGCCTTCTGCTCAGTCCATTTGTTCTCCGCACTCTAACTAGCCCATTTTCATGCTCTCCACCCACCAATGTTAACTTCTCAGAAGAATTAAATTACCGAGCACACAATGTAACTCAGGAAATATGATGAAATTTCACCAATATCCTTCTGGGTGTCAACTAGGAAATTCGTCTGGAGTGCATGAATAATTTTTCTTTTCTTTCTTTGATCCTTAGCCGTCGACCGTCAAAGCAGTCAGTGGCCATCACGCCTAGTGGCGTCTTGTAGGGCAACAACAAATTGATTCCACTTTGCTCGGTCGGTGGCCATCCTTCGTACAGTGCCCCAACTCTGGTTCATTCTTTGCATCTCAGCCTCCACAGTCCTCCGCCAGGTTGTTTTTGGTCGGCCTCTCTTTCGTTTTCCTTCAGGGGTCCAAAGCATAGCTGTTCTTGTGATGGCATCGGGGTCTCTTCTGAGGACATGACCAACCCAGTTCCAGCGTCTGCCAGCTATGATGGTGTGCATGTCCTCTTGCTTGCTACGAGTAAGCAGATCTTGGTTAGTGATGGTATTCGGCCAAAAGATTCGGTGAATTTTTCTTAGGCATGTTGTGTGAAAAGAGGACAATTTCGACATTTCCTTCTCTGTAACTCTCCAGCATTCCGCACCATAGAGAAGCACAGAAAGCACACAGCTCTGATATAATCTTAATTTTGTGCTTGTGCTGTATTGGGAGGACTTCCAGATGTTGTTTAGGCTAAAGAAGGCTGTTCTTGCCTTATTCATTCTGATGTTGATGTCTTTACCTGCCCCGCCGTCTGGTGTTACTATGCTTCCTAGGTATGTGAAGGTATCTGTCTGTACCAATTGCTTATTCCTTACTGATATGGGCTCAGGGTTGCTCACATTGAGCGTCATGACCTCAGACTTCTTTAAATTGATGTTCAAGCCCACCTGCTGGCTAAACTTATTAAGTCTATCCGTTTTTTCCTGGATGTGTTGATGTGAATGTGCTAGTAGTGCAATGTCATCTGCATATTCCAGATCTTCCAATGTAGAAAATGTTGTCCATCTTATTCCTCTTGGACTGCCCTCTGTTGTCTGGCGCATCACCCAGTCTATGACTGTTAAAAATAGAGTGGTTGATAAGGGGCATCCCTGTCGTACTCCTGTCTTCACCTCAAAGGTTAGGTTGCTCTGCCCAACACTACACGTAAAGTTGGCATAGAGGCTTTTTATGATTGACACTATGCAGCTTGGAATTCCATAAGCCCTCAGTATTTTCCATAAACTGTCCCTATGTATGCTGTCAAAAGCCTTTTCAAAATCAACGAAATTAATGTAAAGCTGTCTTTGCCATTCTGAGCACTGCTCTATAATGTTCCTGAGAGTGAATATATGATCTACACATCTCCTGTTCTTTCTAAATCCTGCTTGTTCTTTCCTCAGTTTGTGGTCTACTGCCTTTGAAATTCTCTGTATAATTATCCTGCCTAGTATTTTGCTGGGAACTGAGAGAAGAGTGATTCCTCTCCAATTATTGCAGTCTGCAAGATCTCCCTTCTTGGGCAATTTGACAATTATTCCTTTGTTCCACTCTGATGGTGTTGTCCCCGTTTTCCAGACTTGTGCAAATAGTGGTTCTAATAGTTCTGCTGCTAGCTCAGGGTCTGTCTTAAATAGCTCTGCATTTAAGTTATCATGGCCCGGAGCTTTGCCGTTCTTTAACCCTTTGATTGCTGTGATGATTTCTTCTTTTCGTGGAATGTCTGTATTCACATCTAGATCGTTTTCAGCCTCAGGAACATTCAATTGTGTCTCTGGTGGTTCCTTGTTCAGAGTTTCTCTGAAGTGCTCTGCCCATCTTGTTTCTTGTCCCTCTGCTGTCGTGATGAGATTACCTTGCTTATCTCTTACTAATGTAATATTGTTTGCACCTCGTTTTCCGCTGATGAATTTAGTTATTTTGTATACTGTGCTTTGTTCATTTCTCAGTGCTGCCTCCTCTGCCTGTCTTGCAAGATCGTCTAGGAAATTCCTTTTGTTGGCTCGGGTTTGGCGTTTAACTTCCTTGTCCAGCTGACTGTACTGTTCGCTATATAGTTGCTTTAACCTGGGGGACTTCGCTTCTGTTTTCTTTCTCATCGTTATGGTGTTTAAAGTTTCTGGTGTTATCCAGTCTTGCTTCTTCCTTTCCTGGAATCCCAAGCATGATTTGCTGCTTTCTTTGTATATTGTTGAAATGGTGTTGAAATTCTGGTCTATATCATCAGTCAATGTCTTTTCCTGACTTTTGGCAAATTGATATCGTTTCTTTATGTCGGCCGTAAAAGCTTTTCTGGTAAGGGAGTCCTTCAATTTGCTGATGTTCCTGAGAGTGAATATATGTCTTGAAACATGCCTGCAGTGTCAAAGCATCCTTGATTACTGCATGTGAGAGTATGGGTTGCAGGATCTACATCTATACGAGCCTAAACACATTCGCGTCTTCATTCGCACCCACACTCAATTCATCATACGCTCGCACTACACATCTAACAATATGCATACTGTCTTGGGCCAGTGATCACCTCAACAAGAAAAAAAGACAGTTACATGATGTTGCTGTCATTTTCGACGGAGTCATCTGTCAAGTTATTTGCTTATGTTTGTATCATAAGTATAATTGTGTCTTTACCTGCGATGTCAGGTTGATTAGGGGTTGTCTTCCCTTGTTTATTCATTCATTGTGTTTGACCTGTAGGGTCAGAGGTTGACAGTTCGGCGTAGGCCTATGGGAAGGTTTTTTAAGCGGGAGTGAGATATACTTCCGGGAAGCGGGGAGGTCCTGTTTTTCTGAAGGGACCAAGAGTCCATTGTTTTTCGGGGAGAATCTTCGAAGTAACTGCTATGGCAGTTTTCCCCAGTGAATCTCTGTGCGTCGGGATGACGACAGAATTCCTTGTGTAGTTCTGAGGATTCATTTACCAGGTAATACCGACCGTTATGCATTATTACGCTTTTCGGTGGCAGAACATGTAAAGGATTACCTAGGGTGAACAGCAGCTCACTGATCCGCCATTTCAGAACTTATATATTTGTGCTCGAGGTAGCCATCCAAGACTGTTAGTCTTATATTGTCCAGAAATCCAGTGACGAAGATATATTGTGGGAGCCGCAGATTGGCGGAACTTCTATCTACAATAAGTATTACTGCAGGGTTGATGATAACCTATTTAACAGAAGTACACGGCCGACGTCAGAACGAGGCCTGTGCTTCCGGCTATTATACTACAGCCTGATATGTGCAATTGGCGGGGAGTGCCAAGTTGCACCTGTGTGTCAAGGTAACTAAGGCATCTGACGCGTTTAGTCAGAGACGCCAAGGGCGACGCTACGAACTGTCATTATTGAAGAACTTTGCTATTGACCATGCACGTCTATTCTGATGTTTACCTTTTTGAATGCCAAATGTATACCTATCGATGTCAGGTCAGCATGACCTTGTTACACTGACTGTTCCTGTTGATATTATGTGTGTTCCCGTCAATAAATGTCTTGAAACATGCCTGCAGTGTCAAAGCATCCTTGATTACTGCATGTGAGAGTATGGGTTGCAGGATCTACATCTATACGAGCCTAAACACATTCGCGCCTTCATTCGCACCCACACTCAATTCATCATACGCTCGCACTACACATCTAACAATATGCATACTGTCTTGGGCCAGTGATCACCTCAACAAGAAAAAAAGACAGTTACAGTTAGGTTGCTCTGCCCAACACTGTACGTAAAGTTTGCATAGAGGCTTTTTATGATTGACACTATGCAGCTTGGAATTCCATAAGCCCTCAGTATTTTCCATAAACTGTCCCTATGTATGCTGTCAAAAGCCTTTTCAAAATCAACGAAATTAATGTAAGCTGTCTTTGCCATTCTGAGCACTGCTCTATAATGTTCCTGAGAGTGAATATATGATCTACACATCTCCTGTTCTTTCTAAATCCTGCTTGTTCTTTCCTCAGTTTGTGATCTACTGCCTTTGAAATTCTCTGTATAATTATCCTGCCTAGTATTTTGCTGGGAACTGAGAGAAGAGTGATTCCTCTCCAATTATTGCAGTCTGCAAGATCTCCCTTCTTGGGCAATTTGACAATTATTCCTTTGTTCCACTCTGATGGTGTTGTCCCCGTTTTCCAGACTTGTGCAAATAGTGGTTCTAATAGTTCTACTGCTAGCTCAGGGTCTGTCTTAAATAGCTCTGCATTTAAGTTATCATGGCCCGGAGCTTTGCCGTTCTTTAACCCTTTGATTGCTGTGATGATTTCTTCTTATCGTGGAATGTCTGTATTCACATCTAGATCGTTTTCAGCCTCAGGAACATTCAATTGTGTCTCTGGTGGTTCCTTGTTCAGAGTTTCTCTGAAGTGCTCTGCCCATCTTGTTTCTTGTCCCTCTGCTGTCGTGATGAGATTACCTTGCTTATCTCTTACTAACGTAATATTGTTTGCACCTCGTTTTCCGCTGATGAATTTAGTTATTTTTTATACTGTGCTTTGTTCATTTCTCAGTGCTGCCTCCTCTGCCTGTCTTGCAAGATCGTCTAGGAAATTGCTTTTGTTGGCTCGGGTTTGGCGTTTAACTTCCTTGTCCAGCTGACTGTACTGTTCGCTATATAGTTGCTTTAACCTGGGGGACTTCGCTTCTGTTTTCTTTCTTTTTATTTCTTTTCTCATCGTTATGGTGTTTAAAGTTTCTGGTGTTATCCAGTCTTGCTTCTTCCTTTCCTGGAATCCCAAGCATGATTTGCTGCTTTCTTTGTATATTGTTGAAATGGTGTTGAAATTCTGGTCTATATCATCAGTCAATGTCTTTTCCTGACTTTTGGCAAATTGATATCGTTTCTTTATGTCGGCCGCAAAAGCTTTTCTGGTAAGGGAGTCCTTCAATTTGCTGATGTCAAACCTTTTCTGTGTAGTTACAGTTGGTGCAGCCCTTCTTAGTTTCACTTTCAGTTTTGCTACTACTAAATGGTGATCACTTCCCACATCTGCACCTCTTCTTACCTTCACATCTTGTAATGCATGTCTCCATCTACCGTTAACCATGATGTGGTCTATCTGGTTTCTGTCCCGACCATTTGGTGATTCCCATGTTAATTTGTGAATTTCTTTATGTGGGAAGAGTGTTTCTCCAATGACCAGGTTATTAATGCTACAGAAACTTATTAGTTTATCCCCATTTTCGTTTGCTGTTCCGCTGCCGCATTTCCCCATTGTTCTTTCATTATATGTATTGTGTGTACCAACTTTCGCATTGAGGTCTCCCATTACTATAACAAGATCATATCTAGGTGTGTCTTCCATTTCTTTCTGCAGTTGTTGATAGATTCATCCTTGACCTCCTCATCGCTATCATTCGTTGGTGCGTAGCATTGTATTATTGTAGTGTTGGTGAATCTCCCTCTCAATCTTAATCTTATCAGTCTGTTGTTGATGGGTTTCCATTCCAGTAATGTCCTTTCTATTCCTTTCTGTAGAATAATGGCTACGCCTTCATTATGTTGTCCATCCTCTCTTCCAGAGTAAAGTACTGTTTCTCCTGTTGCTGTTTTAACTTTTCCTGCCCCTGTCCATCTGCTCTCGCTTATCCCTAGAATGTGTAACCTATAGTTTCTCATTTCTGCCGTGACCTGTCTTAGTTTACCTGTCTCGTACATTGTCCTGACATTCCACAAACCTATTCTTGTATCCTGTTTTGCGGTCAGGACATCCGTTTTCATGTCAGTGGCTTCGTTTCGGCTTTCACCACTGACAGTCATACGAGCCACAGACTCCAAATGTCCATCCCGCAGCAAAGTTTGCTCATTTATTATTGTTTCCGTAACTTCATTGTTTCTTTTACACAGACAGGGGTGTCAGCCCTGTGCTAAAACTCCCAACCTGGAGGACCAGGGTACCAGCTTTTGTCTGACCCCTACCCACACAGAACAGTCCAGCTTGTTTGAACCTACCAGGAGTAAAACTCCCACTGGCATAGCTCTGGGGATTATCAGGGTACGCATGAATAATGATTTGCCTGAATTACACTTAAAAAGGTACATAATTCTCACAAGATAATATGTTACACTTTAGGCACATGTGATGTAATTATCACTCATTACTCGTCGCTACTCTCGTCGAGGTCTGGGGTCGCTCTGCTGTCAGGTTTCCCACACGACTAGTCAGAAACAATCACCAGCTCTTGCAGTAGTGGTTCGTGCAAATATTATTTCCGTATGGTGAAGTTGCCAGCCTTAATATAACCACTTAGCAAGAAACCTATAGAATTTACATTAGTAAATAAATTGGTTACACTTACTACAAAATTTTGGGAATACACACTTTTCCTGGCACAGATTTAGAATGGACACACAGCCCTTTAGTTAGATGCTGTTCGAATCACTTAGGTCTGGAAATATGAGTTAATTTCTCTGACTGCTGGTGTTCTGCAAATTCCTGGCCTGGGAAAACTGTTTGAATAATTCCTCCTATGACTTGGTCTGGGAAATATGAGTTAATTTCTCTGACTGCTGGTGTTCTATTGATCCTGCCTGGGAAAACTTTAGTTAACATTTTTCTCTGGCTCCTTGTGATAAAATTCTCAAGTATCCAATCTTGAATTAAAATTGCGGGTTTACTTGTAAATTCCAAAGTTGCCCAATACTCGATCTGGTATTTATAGTTGTGGAATGATAAGGCCTATCCTCTTTCCCCTGGCTTGTAGGAGGTGTTTAGTTGACGCTGCAATGCAGTCTGTCTGTTCTGTGTCTGATTTCTGCAGTATATCTCACACTTCTTAGTTTGAAATCCCAGCTGTGTTTCCGCTGAATGTTCCAATCAATTCATTATAGATTCTGGCGAACCAATCAAATCTATCTAGCACTGTTTGGGTGGGGAAGTTTATCATTACTCATCCCACGCGTATTTAAAATATTAATTTTAATATCAACGCGTGACCTCTTACAACAGTGATGTCAAATAATTACATAAGACTTCCGGCGCACCTCTGCCTATCATAATATTGTGACCGTGTGTTTTCTGGCGTAATGACTTACTCCCAGATATCTGTCCCGACAGATTACCTAATTATCCCCTTTATCTGCGTGCCTCCGCCAGACAGATATCTGGCCAGACCGTGTGGTCTTCTTTCATACGTGCTTGTGTCAACACGATCCTCCGCTTTCCAATGGGGTCAAATTTGTGCCGGACACGTTTCCACAGGTGGTCGGACGGATTCAAAGAGATAAACGATTGACCGGACTGACGACTAAGTATTATTATGATAATACCACAGTTCAGCTGGCGGAACGTAAATACGTCTGAGGAGTGGTAAACCAGATAAAAACAGTCCTATAGGAAATACTTCAGTAGCAAATACTGTCATAGGGGAGTGACGTGTTAGAGACTTTCCCCATGCTATGTCCAGCATAAAGCAAAATATTAAAAATAATGAATGAAAAGGCATGATTTATGCCAAATAAAAGCGATGAGTGTGAAAAAGGAAGAAAAAGAAAGGATACTGCCGGAGGGCTGAAGGTGTGGGAGATCACACAAAAGAGCATGTTCAGACGTTTTGTCACAGTCGTGTCCACGTCTATCATCTCCTCACCTTTTGTTTCACTGCTATGTCCTGTCCACATCATAAAGGATAGGGACATGGTGTTATGATTTATGGTTAGTCAATGGTTATGATTTATGGAAACGTATGATTACATGTGATTCAACCACTGCGTATTATAACGTCTTCGTTGTTCTCTATGTTTCAGAGCCATACAATGAGACTAAAGGTGTGGGTTGAGAGACTATTATATATGAGGTGGAATCGATATATTTATACCCATTCAAGTCACTGTGTAATGAAAGCTCCTCTTGTCACCTCATGTTATAGTGTGTGGTGGTAAAAGTTGGTATGGACTTATGGTCATTTTCGGGCTCACGAGGGGACGTGTCAAACACATCGTCTTATCTTTAGTTTAGGCAGCACTTTGTGCCGGTCAAAAATACAATAATGTCTAAGTAGTATTAGTATGCATTTAGAGAAACTCATGTTATAAATATTTACTGACATGTATTCAGACTAGCGTGCATTTATTTATCACATATAAAATGTAACTGCACATTTCTATAACAGCAACAAATAACAGAAACATTTTTTTAGAATTTAAAATATATTTCAATTGTCTTCCTTGTTACAAAAGTGTTTGAAACAAAATTAAGTAAAATAACCGTTTAATTTTTTTAAAGTTTTGATTAGCTTTCTTGCATACATTATTTCCCTTATATTTAAAATTACGTCCCTTAGATACTGCAAATAAATGTATCATAACGTTCAAGTGTGAGTGAAATAACAATGCGCACGCCCTCCCGCCCGCTCCGAGCAAGATATATATATATATATATATATATATATATATATATATATATATATATATATATATATATATATATATATATATATATATATATATATATAGTGACGTACGTCTAGTTCGACAAGTGAATTTTCCCTGATATGATGGATGATTTAAAGGGACTTTTAGCTTTTCATAACATTAGAACCCCTGAACATTTGTTGTAACTTTTCGTTTCGCCAGAGCGAACCGACCGGGACTCATTTAGTATGCGGCACGAGATCAAAGACACTGAGACGATCCCCGAGCAGAGAAGTGAGTTTCTCGCAGGTATTTATCATCTCCGCGCGAACTCAACCGCTCGCAAGATGGACCAGAGCGATTAGAAGAAAGACACTGGTGGAGATCTCAGGAAGGACGGGCGGCATGCTATCAAAGACAGTAGTGGTCCCTGAAACGATTTCGCATCTCGGTGTTAAGCACGGAACCGATCGCAGCCAGAGCGAACGGGGAAAGCTGACGCAAGCAGCGAGCGAAGATACGAGAGGCCAGGGGCGGCTTCTCTCTTTGGATTTGGCGGTCAGATCGCCCAAAGTTCATGAGATCAAAAAAGCTGTCAAAGTTCTCATGTCCCACTCATCTTGCATTCCAGTTGTAGATATACAGATCACGTAGAAATACACTTCATCTCTCGCTGGCCAGAACTTGATAGAAGCACTAGCGATATTTGAAATCTTGCTAGATTATCCCATGGATTTTCATTTATATTTGCAGTGAATTCTATTTCTTCGCAAAGCTGTAATATATATATATTGTGTAGAGTGATTAGTGGTCTAGTTCATTCATTATATTTCATTGGATTTTGTGTTAATTTAAACCTATTAAATTAAACCGTCTCAATAGTTCCAGTTGTAAATGTAATGATATACCTGCTATACTATTTCCAAAAAGATAATAGATGTTTAATGCTTAAATTAACTTTTAAAGTCGCGAAGGAATTTATAATTAATAAATTTAGTTAAGTCCTATATTTATAGATGTGAGATTTAACCACTAGAACTCGCGCAGTGTTTATTAAATACATATTTAAATACTCGAGCGTATTATAGGCTTAACAGGAAATTTATCGTGCGCTTAGAAGATTATTTGTTTTTTAAAGTATGATTATGTTGTTATGGGTTTTCTATCTTTTTCTCTAGATTGATCACCTTTTGCAATCCCAGCAATAACGAAATCTTTCAGAGTTTCCATACTCGGTTCTTAAACTTCCAGACAGTTTGATGAGACATTTTTTTAAAGTAAATCTTGTGGTGGTCCGGTGCGGCCAAGCTAACATGATTACATGAAAGAAAGCCTACCCAAGATCATTTGATTATTATCATCAAATTAAATTACAATCTGTAAGATAAACTGGAAGATGAACAGTGCCAGTAGCGATAGTTTATATACTGCTCTATTGTGAGAGATTACCGATTTACCTGACTGTAACTGAGCCTAGTTTTTCCTCACTGGATTAAAGGCTTTACCGGTCAGTGGCTATCATCACGCAGTGAAGGATTATACCATCACCTCATTTTTCATTCCTATGTCGAACTGCGTCAGTGCCATCCCATAGACTCGTTTCTTTATAATAAACCACAAGAACTCTTAGAACTTCAAGTCCGGCGATAAGCGGGAATATTTGCTCTCAGTAAACCTCGCATTATCTGGGGCGGGACATAGAAGGACTAGACAGTTGTCATACGTCAAGAGTTAATTATTGTGTTTATCATTCTAGGGATTGACTGATGCTGCAACTCGGTAAGTGTGTGAGTATATATGAGTGTGGATCCGCACAGTGTGCATGAATGACAGGAGATTTATTTTTTTTGCAACAAACCATTTGTTAACTTGCCTACCGGGTAATACGTTTTCTGTATACCCGGCTTTGTTCCTTTAGTGGGATAATTAGTTAACTCTGTTTCATCCCCCCCCTTTTTTTTTCTTTGCTTAGTAAAGGGAAGACACCACTGGGATAACAGTATTTTTTGTCTACCACCATAACTAATATTGTAACACCTCTTTCAGAGTAATTAAATTCACTGTTGGGTTACATTACCTATGCTCCTGATAACTATCTATCTTGAGACTGGGTTTATCTTTATCTAATACAAGCGGGAAGGGCTTAGTCGATACCAATCTTCTTCACCCCCTCCCTACCATGATATTTGCATTTTTCTGTACTTATGATAATTTTATGTAACACTTGATATTGTTTTTTTGTGATTTGATCTTTTTAGGTTAATAAACATCATAAACTTATATCGGACTGTGTTGGAATACCCAAAAGCCCAATAAATTCCCTATTTGTTTAATATAGCTGTATCCACGTCGTCTGAGTGTTTGAAGCAACAAATCGGTGTGAGCGCAGACGTGTGTCTGGAAAACTGGCAAATAATTGTTTTGACCAGGAGAGTGGAAGAGAAGATTGAGAGAAACGATTTGTCGTAAATAAGTCTGTCTTTACTCTCCTCCAGCACTCTGTGGAGCATCATATTTAATCTACACATTTATATCACTGAGTTTCATCATCATTCTACACTCTAAACCGGACTACTATTTCTAGACTCATTCTCTCAAAATAAATTTACGACATATATATCTATATCTATAT